>PVKS010052678.1:0-10658 GCA_004027875.1 Aplodontia rufa
GTTGGAGAATCTGGAATGTTAAAATCATGGAAACAACATCAGATCATCCTGAACCCCTCTCATGGATGTGTCCAGAAATCTTTCTTTATCCACCAGCCAGGTGAAATCACTCCAGTGATCCCAGCACTCCTTACATTCCATAAGACAAGTGCAAGTCTTAAAAATATTCCATACTGAATCACAGTCCTCTTGTAATTTGAGGAAGAGGAGGGATATAGAATAACACAGAGGAGTTTGCCCAGCCAGTAAGTTCTACATGTTTTTAAGTCATTGACCGTGGTTTCCCAGGATCACTAGGTGGCTTCAGGCTACCTCTGCCAAGAACCCAATTTCTCTCTCCTTAGTTTATCATGGCCTCATTATGTCCCTCCCTAGTCTTCTCACTGTTCTTCACCTAAACTTTTGTGAATTTCATAGATACCTAGCAGGATATATTTTCAGAGGCAGGGAACTTGGAATCCTTTAGACATGTGCTTCAGATTTTTCCTGCAGGCTTTTGACCATCACTTAATAGATTAAAGTGGACAGATAACATTTGGGAATTTCCTGTAACTTTTTGGATTCATACTAATCACACACTTAAAGAACTCCAGAAAAATGAAATATCATTTCTTACTTGCCAGGTCCTTTTGACATACAGAAATATCCTAATTATTTAATTCATTTATTTATTCATAGTAGGTTCTTGTTATATTGCTGAGTTTGGCCTTGAACTCACAATTTTCTTTCCTCATCTTCCCAAGTAGTTGAGATGATCAGCACGGATTACTGTATCAGTGAATCCTAATTAGTTTCTCATACCTCTTTTTTTTTCTTTTTGTAAGAGAGAATAACCTCTTCTCGGATAGTGTAAAAATTGGGGGGAGTACCCCAGAATTTGGTCATGCACTAAATGACTTGTTAGAATTCAATTTGGGCAACACTATCCCATGGTTTGTGAACCTGTGGATTAGCAAATCGCAGCTCACTGTTAAGAGATACCAAAGTGACGAAATGCCTGTGTCTGCTTCTGTGATGATCAGATTCTAGATATGTTTCTAGGAGAGATTTAATAGTCTGCTTTTGAGTAGAAATCAGAAAGGGAGAGAGGATCCTTCCTGCTCTTCTTTTTCTCAATTTCCTTCAAACAGCATTTATGGAAAATGCATATTTTGTGGGTAGGTCTTATTTTCTTGTTGCATGACTGATACACATGAAAGAGATTCTGCATTTCCATTTGTAATCTCCTTCTAGGCTGGACAAAGAGCCATGTAATCTTCACATTCAGTAGACATGGAGACCCAAGCAAGAAAAAAGTTTGTGCTCCTATCATCCCGAGTGCTTAGACTTTAGAACAAAGAGTTCTACCTTGTTCGAAAATTAAGCTAGTCATATTTACTAAAGACCTACTTGAGTCACATGAAATAAGAAATCATTTTGTTCATTTTTTAACTTATGAGGGTGATTACTCATTTTGCATGACAATGTAATGTACTTTAAGACATTTTAATTCTCTTGATTAAATTATACCCTTTTCTCTTCCTTGGGTAATATCACCATAGTTGACAGAAATTCCACACATAAAACAGTTCTTTGAGTAAGGGTAAACATTCATATCAAAGAGTATTTGACACTTGCCATTATTAATTCAGAAACCTGTGTGTAAGAATAAGAAATATATCTAATTTTTAATAAGAAATGCTAGCTTTCACATTTTCCTAATATATCACATATATGAACAGTTTTGAAGTTGAAAATTTCTCTCCTTGGGCGCAATAACCTTGACGTATATTTTGTTAGTTTGATAATGTCTTTAGACAAGTCCACTTGCCATGAGGGAAAAGAACCAGGTCCCTGGATTGAAATGAGTTTATTTCTGCCTTTCTATTGGAAGTTGGTCTGCCTGAAGTCTCTGTACTGGAACCAGTTCTTTTTCTGTGAAGACTTCTGGTGTGGAAGCCAGAGTGCAATTTGATTCAGTGCAGTATTGAAATGCTCAAATATATGGGGACTGCTAACACCAGTGTGACACTCAAATCTGAGCAACATCCTAGCGAAGAGCTCTGCCATGGTTGGATATATCTGTGTGTCCACCAAGGACCATGTGTAGTAATTTTATCTCATTGTGAACTGGTTAGTGGATGCATTCATCATCAGAGAACTACTGGCGAAGAGCTCCATGTGTTCCAGGAGAACAGTGAGCCCAGGGGCTTTGCATGGTTCCTGCTGTGTTGGCTTATGCCCTCTTGAGATCCTTCTCCAGGGTCCTCTGCAAATTACAATCCTGCTAGTGGAACTGTTGTGAAACATCCTGAAACAAGTGAAAATTGTCGCAAGTGTTTTGCATCGCTTCACTCAGTGCATGTGTGCCGTGGAGTTTCTTGAAAGCAAAATGTAGTTGAGTCTGCTTTAAAAATCACTCAGTTGGAACTAGAATGGTGGCTCAGAGGTTTCACACTTGCCTGTTGTGCATGAGTACATGAATTCAAACCCCAGCACCACATATAAAACAAAGTGTCAGAGCAACAAAAACCACATGAAAAACTAAATAAAATTGACTTTCTCTCTCTCTCTCTCTCTCACTTTCCCTCTCTCTTAAAAAAAATAAATAAAATTCACTCAGTTAATATGTTATTGCCTTTTAATGAGAGAATTTAGCCATTTATACTTAAGGCATTTATCATTAGGTAAGAATTTATTGAACATCCTTTTCTTTTCTGCTTATAGTTTTATAGTAGTTCTTTTTTTTCTCTTATACTTTGTTGTGTTCATGTGACGGACTCTAGTAATATGTTTGGACACTTCACTTCTTATTTGGACTTTGTTAATTACAGACTTTTGCTTTAAGCATGCCAAACCACGTTTTGTGTAGTATAAGTCATTTTAGAATGATATCATGATGGCATATGCCTGTTATCTCACAGACTCAGAAATTGGAGGCATGACAATCACAAATTCCAGGTGAGATTCAGCACCTTAACGACTCACTCAGCATCTTTCCTAGACCCTGTAAAAGAATGAACAGGATTGTGCACTTAGCTAAAAATGGTGAACATCTTGGCTGAACAGCGTTTCTGTTCTATCATTTGGTATAGAAAGAACTTAAGAGCAATGGAACTGAGAAATTAGGTGGTAAGAGCTTCTGAGCAAATGTCATGGGTGTAGCTTCACTTCTCCAGACATTGCATAGTTAAGGTGTGTTGTGTTTTGGATGTGAGGTGTTCCTCAAAGGCTCATGTGTAAGACAATGCAAAATTCTGAGATGAAATAATTGGGTAATGTGATCCGCATCCCAATCAGTGAAATATTCTCCTGATAGGGATTAACTGGTAACTGAATGCAAGTTGGGTGCAACTGGAGGAAATGGATCAGTGGGGGTATGGCTTTGGGGTTTTTATTTTGTATCTGGCAAGTAGACTCTTCTTTGTTTCCTGATATAATATCTTGAGTGTCTTTTCTCCACCATACTCTTCCACCATAATGGTGAGCCTCACCTTGAGCCCTACGGAATGGTGTCAGCTGAGGCCTCTGAAACAATGCATCCCCAAACACACTTTTCTTCCTCTAAACTTGTTTCTCTCACAGGGTCACATTTTAAAGGTTAGTTCTCAGTTGATTTATGTTGGGT
This sequence comes from Aplodontia rufa, assembly GCA_004027875.1. Lineage (NCBI taxonomy): Eukaryota > Metazoa > Chordata > Mammalia > Rodentia > Aplodontiidae > Aplodontia > Aplodontia rufa. The sequence continues at coordinate 3,608 of PVKS010052678.1, forward strand.
GTTAGTGGAACCTTTAGGAGACAGGACCTAGAAGAGGGTCTTCTGGTTATTGGCAGAAGTTCCTTAATTGCATAGTGGGATCCCAACCCTTTCTCCTCCCTCTCTTTCTGCCACATGCTCCATGTAGTCCTGTCATGCACATGCCCTGAAGCAATAAAGGCTGTAAAAATCAGAAACCATGGATCTAAATCCAGGTGCGGGTGCTCAAAAAGGTAGCCAGTCCTAAGAATGGCTGAGAAAAACCCTTTATTGGGATTGGTGACTACTGGGCCAAATTCACCTATGCCATAGTGAGGGCAAGCAGGGGAAATGACAAGAGGGAAAGGGAAGTGGCGTGCAGGGTAAAATGGCCCTCAACCTCAGCTGGGCATCTGCTTTTATAGTTTGGGGAAAGGAAAGAAGTTGATGGGGATGGCTTCTTGGAGATTGGCTGGTGGATTCATCAATCATCAGGTGTTTGTGAAACACCATTGGAGCTTGTCTGCCAGCATCTTGATTGGTTGTTCTTTCAATACGCAAGCTTCCTGATATCCCCGCCCCCAGCCAGCAGCCAGGAATTAACCTAACATCCCAAACTTTTTGGTGATATAAGGCATTGATTTCTATCTGACTGCCTCCTGCTGTTTATGGGGTATCGTGGGGAGGAAAAGGTGTTGATTCAGTGGGGAGGTGGCTATAAGGGTGCAAGAGCAATTGGTTGTATGTTACTCTAGAATCTTGCTTATATGGCTTTGGGTGAATCTGAAGAGACAGGGAGCAATCATTAGAAGGAGTCCAGTCACTAAGTTGGGGGTAAGGATGTAGATCAGCCAGGTGACAAGAGTAGAGTTTAGCCATCCTGGCCAAAGTTTACCTGATTGAAGCTGCCTAAGTTTTTCACTCAGACCTTTAAGAGTTTCAACATTTTTCTTTACTAGCCTGGTTCATTGATATAGTAACAGCATTCCTCTTTCAGGAATGGGCATGTTCCCCGTTTGTTCTTTGTCTCCTGTCAGGAGATCTAGTGCTTGGTGGTTCTGTAATGAAACTTGGGTGACAGATGTTATTTGCCTTTATAGGAAGGCCAGGGAGGCAGCAGATGCTTCAACTGCCTCTTAGAGTTGCTGTTCTAGTTTCTGGGTGGCAGTGACTACATAACCAAGTCTGCCTGCCCCTAACTCAGAGGCCATGAGTGAGGAGGCTAGGGAGAGCCCGACCACCATTGGTAGGAAAATGGCCCATTTTGCCCTAGGGGAAGAGTTTTGCACCAAACTAATTCAGCTTCACTGTACAGTGTCAGCTGAGGAACTAGGGTGGAGGGCATGCAAAATGCAGAGGATATACTGGGACTTAAGCTTTTTTTTTTAGGGTGCCATTACACTAGAAAGAGAATCCCGGAGGAGCAAAGAATGTAGATAAGACCTGTATGTTTAGTTGCAAGGTACTGAGGTAGAGGAAGTGTAGCAGTAAGAAAAATTCTTTGAAGAGTCATGAAAACAGGGAACCCCCTCTAAGGGTGGACATGGGTCCTTTGAGGTGTTGGTGTGTTAAGGGGGGCATCAATAGGAACAGCAGGGTCTGGACCAAACCTGCGCAGAGGAAGCAGTCTCATATGTTGTTGACTCTGGACAGGTTGAGGAGTTGAAGACCTTGACATATCAGAGTGTGAGCCATGAGAAAGGATCAGCTCTGAGTTAGGTAGCTGCATTGATTTGCTGCTGTAGTTCCTTCTCCTGCTCCTGAATGATTACATGAATCTGAGGAAGCACCTGCACATAAGTTCTCCAGATTTTGATTGAAGCTGAGGGAAACTTGGCCCCATCCCCAAGAATAGAGTTTACCACTAACACCGGAGGCCTATTTTGGGTCCCATGGGTCCTTAATAGTCAATCAGTCATGTGTCTGGTCTCATAGCAAGGCTTATCTATAATGTGTTTCACACATGAATTGTAGGGACACCCTCCAAAAGTGTCAGGCTATTGTTTACAAAAGTCCTCAGTCTGGTCTGCTGGGAAGCATAGCATAGCAGTGCAGAAGGACAAGGATGGAACATGACTAAATCTGATGATGTTAAGAGCAACCACATGAGCACAGCCAGTAGAAGAGCATTCACCCTGACCTGAGAACTGACAGTGAGAGATCCCATCATGCTGCCATGTCTCCTGGATGGAGAAACACCACCTGTAATCTGAGGTAGAGGCCTGAGAAAGGTTAATGAGTAGTAGGAGAAACAGGGGGTTGACGAGAGATACTGAGTTTGGTGGGCCCCAGCATGGTGGCAGTCCAGGGCTGGGTATTGGGGAAGGGCACTTTTTTAAGGCAAGAGACATGGTAACAAGGGGAGTGGTCCAAAAGTTTGGCCATTGTTGGGATGGTAAGTATAACTTTATGGGGTCCAGTCTAGCAAGGTTGCAGCAATTGACAGTGTAGTTTCTGAAGCAAAACCTTGTCACCCAGTTGAAGAGAGACAGCAGCCAATTCAGGTTGTGGCCCAGCTGGAGATGAGGCAGTGGGCAGTGAGGGGAGTCAGAGGTCTGTATGTTCCCTTAAGAGTTTGTGTAAAAGTGTGAGATAGAATAGATAGGATGCCAAGGGGGGGGGAGGGTTGACAGGGAAGTTTTGGTTGATTAGGAAAGGGTGCCCATAGAGTAGCTCAAAAGGACTGAGGCCTGAGGGGCCCCTAGGGGCTGCTGGAATTCAAGTAAGGGCCAAGGAAAGGAGATTGGGCCAGGAGAGCTTGAGTTCAATAGTCAGTTTAGTAACATGATCCTTGAGAATGCTGTTAGTCCTTTCAACTTTACCCAAGGATTGGGGTTGATAGTGGATGTGAAGCCTCCAGTCAATGTTGAGGCCTTTGGAGACTAGCTGAACAACCTGAGAGGTGAAGGCTGGACTATTATCTGACTGGATGGATGCAAGAAGTCCAAATCTGGGAATGATCTGCTCAATAAGGATGGAGGCCAGAGTGTCTGCAGTCTCCCTGGAGGTGCAGCCTGAAAAAGTATCAACCAAGGTAAGTAGGTAATGGAGCTTTTTGTGTCTTGGCATGTGGGTGAAATCAATCTGCCAATCTGCCTGGCTGGTGGCCCCTCATCTGATATGTTGGGAGCTTGGGTTTGATGCCCCTTTGAGGGGAAACTGTGGAGCAGACGGAGCAAGTGGAGTGCAACTGCTGCAGAATAGCTCTCATTCCTGGGAGATAAAAGAGAGGTTGGAGACACTGCAGAAGAGGCTTGGGGCCAGTATGAAGAGAGTTATGAATGTCTTTCAGCAAATTGTAAGCTTGCTGTTTGGGAAGGGCAATCTGGTCCCCCAGGAAGATCCAGCCATCACCCCAAAAATGGTCACCCTGAGTTATAAGGTTTTCTACTCCTGTGGAGAATATTTAGGTTTGATGGCAGTGTACAGAAATAGGATGGAGGCTATTGAAGACTTTGTTTTTAGTTCCCGTGCTACAGAGTCTGCCTTTTTGTTACCCATGGCTATAGGGTCTGAGGAATTTTGGTGTCCTCGGCAGTGTAGGATGGCAGGTTGGGATGGCAATTGAAGTGCCTCCAAGTGTTTGGAAATTAGGGAGGCATTGACCATTGGTGACCCTTTTGTGGTTAGAAACGCCACTCTCCTTCCAAATAGCCAAATGTGAGTGAGCAATCAAAAAGGCATGTTTGGAATCTGTGTAGATGTTAACCTGTCTGTCTTTGGATAGAATGAGGGCCCCAGTGAGAGTGAGGAGTTCAGGTTTTTGGGAGGTGGTCCCTTCTGGAAGGCAGTTGGCTTCAAGAACTGAAGCAGAAGTGACTACTGTGTAAGCGGCTCTACAGTATTTGTTGGGACCCAACACAGAACTTCCATCTGTAAAAATGGTTAGGTCAGGTGAGGAGAGCGGGTAATCAAAGAGTTCTTCACAGACAAAGCCTAGGGCCTCCAGTAGCTGTGGACATGAATGGCTGGTGGTTGAGGCGGGTGGGGACAGTGGGAGCAGTGTAGCAATGTTGAGGGAAGAGGAAGTGCAGAGAATGATGGTGGGGTTTTCTATAAAGAGAAGATGAAATTCCTGAATCCATGATGGGCTCAGGAGGGGCAGGGATTTATGGCTTAAGGGGTCTTGGAGTCAATGAGTGGAGAACATGGTGATTGGTTGGAGTAAGGTGAGTTTTAGGGCTTCCTTAGTCAGTTCAGCTGCTGCGGCCAGTGCCCAGAGGGATGATAGCCATCCACAGACTGTAGAATGGAGTTGCTTGGAAAGATATGCCACCAGTCTATAGGAGGGTCCAGTTGGTTGAGCGAGGAAGCCACTCGTAGCACCCTGTCTTTCATCCATGAAGAGGTGGAAAGGACAGTTAGGGTTAGGGAGAGAGAATCTCTGAGCTTGTAAAAGGAGTTGGCTACCATATTGGGGAATATAAGGGGCCCATGAGGGGTCTCCTTTGCTGCCTGATATAGAGGCCTGGCAAGAAGTGCAAAGTTGGGGACCCAGTGTCTGAAAAGCTAGCCAAGCCCAGGAAGGAGAGGATATAATCCACCATTTCGGGTGGCTGTATGTCATGGAGGACTTGGATTCTATCTGTTGTGAGGCTTTTAGAGGTATCCTTATTTAAAGATACCTCTAAAAGGTTATTTATTTAAGTAACCTCTAAAAGGTTAAGGATACCTCTAAAAGGTTACTTATTTAAGGATACTTTTAGGAGTATCCTTAAATAAGTAACCGAGGATGTAGTAAGCTGGGCTTTGGCTGGGGTGACCCGATAGCCCAGAGACCCCAGAAAGTTAACTAGTTGGGCAGTGTGTACTTGGGAGGTTTTGAAGGGTGAGCTACATATGAGAAGGTCATCCACATATTGTGGGAGTGTCTATCTCCCAACTCACAGGAAGCCAAATCCTGAGCCAAGAGTTGCCCAAAGAGGTGGGGGCTGTCCCAGAAACCTTGGGGTAAAACTGTCCATGTCAGCTGTTGAGATCTAAAGTATGTAGGATCCTCCCATTTGAAGGCAAAGAGGTAATAGGAGTCAGAGTGGAGAGGAATTATAAAGAATGCACTGTGATCTAACACTGTGAAGTGAGTGGTAGAAGGGGAGATGCGGGAAAGAAGAGTGTAAGGGTTAGGAACTACTGGATGGATGGAAATAACTGCCTCATTAATTAGGTGGAGATCCTGGACCATGTGATAGGCCCCAGAGACCTTGCATACTGGCAATATGAGGGTGTTAGAGGGGGAATCAGTTGGGATGAGAAGTCCCTGAGTAAGCAGTTGCTCTATGATAGTTTTAAGTCCTTTCCTGTGGGTACAAAAGATAGGAAACTGGGGATGTGAAGGAAATTTAGTTTGAGGTTTCAGTTGAATAAGGATTGGCTTGTGATGAGAGACTTTGATGGGCTTGGAGGTGTCCCAGACTTGAAGGTCAACCAGGTCTGGGAGCAGCGGTAAAGTAGATGATGTGTGGTTGCTAAAGAGTGTAAGAATGAGGGGTAGGAGAAGGTGAATAGTACTATTCCTGGGGAGGAGTTGTAGGGTGGCCTCTAGGAGCTGGAGAATATCTCTGCCTTGGTGGGGAACTGGATAAGAGGGAATGACCAAGAAAGAGCATGTGAAAGGGTGTCCCTCTAGGGTACAGGTTAGTTTAGTTGTTCTTTTTTGGAAGGAGGATTTCCCATCGATTCCCATAACCAAAATCTGGGAAGGAACCAAAGGCCTGGAGTGCACAGGCAAAACAGAATAGGTAGCCCCCATGTCCACAAGGAAAGTTATGGACTTATCCACTACCTGGAGCATTACCCTGGAGTCAGCGAGGGTGATGGGGTTCCTCGAGTCCAGGCTCCATCAGTCTTCAGTGAATCTCAATAGCTCAAGGGAAGGGACCACCTGGCTGGTCACACCCCCATGTAGAGGTATAGGGGCAGAGCCAGCCAAAGGGCAGTCGCTCTTCCAGTGTCCTGCTTATTTTCAGGTGGGACATGGCTTGGAGGGGGGCTGTGGGTTTGGGCACCGATTGGCCCAGTGACCTTCACATCCACATTTGAAGCAAGCACCTGGGCTTTCTTCCCCTTGAGGCTTTCACTGGAGCCATGGGTCACAGGGCAACTACCAAAACTTGGGTTTGGAGCATTACCATCTTCTGTAAGTGAGTCTGACTGGCCAGTTTGGCCAATTCCTCTTAGGCGTTATAGACTTTGAAGGCCATCTTTACCAAATCTCTTATAGGGGTCTGAGGGCCCTCCTCAGCTTGTTTAAGGTTTCTAATATCAGGAGCTGATTGAGAAATGAAATGGGTTGGTAGTATTGTAGCCCCAGAGGAAGATTCAGGGTCCAGTTTAGTATATTTAGTAAGGGTCTCTGTAAGGCAGTTGACAAATAGGGCTGGATTCTCAGTAACTTCCCTCACTTTGTCAAAGTTAACCACTTTATTGGAGACTGCCTGCATGCCTGCTATAAGATGTTGAACCATGTGAGCACAATTGTGGCAGCCCTGTTGGCCTTCCTGGTAGTTCCAATTGGGCTCAGTTGGTGGAAGTGCCGCTGCACCTGAGGGTGGGGTAAAGTCCATTAGGCGGGACTTGGTCAGCATGATCCCGTGCCTCCAGCTTGATGCAGGTTCAGTCATCTGAAGTAAGGGTGAAAGAAAGAATAACATAGATGTCCTTCCAAGTAAAGTCATAAGCCTGAATTTCTTAATGTGAATAGAAGAATCCGCAGAGAAAGACCCCAGATGCTTTTCAATTTGGGAAAGATCCTGGAGTGAGAATGGGATGTGGACTTGCACAATGCCCTTGGTCCCAGCCACTTCCTGGAGAGGACAAAGGAGTTTTGGGTTAGATAGTGGGAGGGTCTGATGGGATCAGGTGTGGGAACTGACAGGAGAGGAGGGAGTGGAGTAGGTGGAGGGACTTTCTGGGGAAGAAGGAGTAGAAGGAGAGGGGTGTTGAGGAGAACCAGGAGGAGAAATAGCCATGGGAAAAAGGGGCAGAGAGATGGTAGGGGTTGAGTGGGTGGTAGGGATTGATTGGGTGAAGAGATTTTGAGGGAAGGAAGCAGTGGAAAGGGAGAGGTGTTGTGGAGGAAGGGGAGAAGACACAG
>PVKS010052679.1:0-10664 GCA_004027875.1 Aplodontia rufa
AAGAAGTTCAGAAAATTCAAAAATTAATACACATGTATACATTTATTTCTATATATAACATGGGGGTAAAGCAGAAGAGACATGAAAGCAGAGAGTGGTTGTAGTGGGGAGATCTGGACTAGGATCAGCTTTAACTTACTTTGTCAATACCCATGTATGCATGAATATGTAATGACGATTCCCTCCCATATGTAAGACTATGCTGAACAAATAAAAATAATAAAATAAAAGCTTTACACCATGATCAAGTGGATTTCATCCCAGGGATGCAAGGTTAGTTAATATTATGCAAATTAAAAAGTACAGTTCACGGAGCTGGAGCAGTGGCTCAGCGGCTATGGCGCTTGCCCAGAATGCATGAATACATGGGTTCAAACCCCAGCACCCACATACACAACTAAGTGTCAGAGCAACAAAAGCCATGTGAAAAACTCAATAAAATTTGATTCTCTTGTCTTTCTCTCTCTCTCTCTTTCTCTCTCTCACTCTCTCTCTCTCTCTCACTGTCCTTAAAAAAAATGTATAATTCACCACATAAATAGACTAAAGGATAAGAATCACATGATTATCTCAATAAATACAGAAAAGGCATTTGACAAAATATGGCACCCATTTATTTTTTTTTATTAAGGAATAGGGTTGTTGTACAATCATAAATGCATATAAAGTAACAATATGACATGCATTTCATACTAATCCATGGTCACCCCCATATTGCCCACACCCAGTATCTTGATTCTTAAATATTTCCCCTTTGTAACAGCATGATTTCTTCCCATGCCATCCATTTACCTTCAAAGGCTTCAATATCATTTCTAATAGCTAAGTAGAACACACACACACACACACACACACACACACAATGTGTGTTCTACTCATCTGAGGAGCAGATGATTCTCCCCCCACCTTCTTAGCTATGGTTCTCCTGGCTATGAATCAACCCTGAGGAGGGTTGATTCTATAATTTAGCTATAGTAAATGGAGCTGCTACAAACAATGATTTTGCTGTGTCACTGTAATGTGCTGATTCTAACTCCTCCAGGAAAATACCCAGAAGAAGCTGAGTTGTATGGTGAATCCATCCCTAATATTTTGAGGACTCTCCACACTATTTTCCATAGCAGTTGGACCAGTCTGCAATTCCTATCTCTGCACAATCCCTCCAGCATTTGTTACTGTTGATGTTCTTGATTTTGCCAATCTAATTAGAATGAAGTAAAATCTTAATGTAGTTTTGATTTGCATTTTTCTGATTACTAGTGATTTGGAATACTTTCTCGTGTATTCATTAGCTTGCTCAAATTCCTCTATTCAGAAGTTTCTGTTTAACTCTCTGGCCCATTGATTGATTTGATTGTTTGTGTCTTTCATATTAAGTTCCATACAAATTTTGGATGTTAGTCCCCAGTTGGAGGAATCACAGGCCATGATTATCTCCCATTCTGTAGTTTCTCACTTGACAGTTTTGACAAATTTGCTGGCTGAGCAAAAGCTTTGTAATTTAATGACATCCCATTCATTAATACTTAATTTTAAGTCTTTCACATTGTGAGTCTTGTTGAGAAAGTTATTGCCTACACCCAGATGTTCGAGTGTTGCTCCTAATTTTTCTTCTAACAGTTGTGTGGTAGCTGGCTTAATTGCTAGTTCTTTGGTCAATTTTGATTTGATTTTTGTGTAAGGATCTAATATCAACTTCCTGCAAATGGCTGTCTAATTTGTCCAGCACCATTTGTTGAATAGGCTGTCATTTCTCCATGTTATGTTCTGACCCCCTTTGGCAAATATTAGATGTGTAAACATATGTGGGTTTATCTCATTGTCTTCTATTCTATTACATTGGTTTTCATGCCTATTTTGATACCAGTACCATGCTGTTTTTGTTATTACAGCTTTATAGTATAGTTTTATTTCTGGTTTTGCAAAGCCACCTGTTTCATCTTTTTTACTTAGTAATATTTTGGCTATTCTGGGTTTGTTGTTGTTCCAAATGAATTTTTAAATTGCCTTTTCTATATCTGTAAAGAATGACATTGGTAAAATGCAAATGGGGATTGCATTTAATCTGTATAGTGCTTTTGGCAGAATGGCCATTTTAATTATATTAATTCTGCCTAACCAAGAACATGGAATATCTTTTCATCTTCACAGGTCTTCTTCAATATTTGATAATGTTCATTGTACTTCCCTTGTTAGATTAATCCCTAAGTGCTTTGTTCTTTTTGAGGATGTTGTGAATGGAACCAATTTCCTCTTCTGCCCTATTATTGTTAGCATATAGAAAAGCTTTTGATTCATGGGTGTTGATCATGTAGCCTACCAATTCGCTAAATCTGGTCATAAGTTCAAGCTGTTTTCTAGGGGAGATTTTGGATCTTCCAGATATAGGATCATGACATCAGCAAAAACAGTTTGATTTTCTCTCTACACATTTGATTTGCTTCTCTTGTCTGATTGCTCTGACAAGGGTCTTGTGGACTTAAATAAACAAAAGTGATGAGAGTGGGCTGCCTTGTCTTGTTCCTGAGTTTAGTGGAAATGTTTTCAGTTTTTCTCTATTTACTATCATACTAGCTGAGGGTTTGTTATATAGTTAAGATAGTTAAGATAACTTATTCCTTGTCTTCTCCAGAGTTTTTAGCATAAAAGGGTGCTGCATTTTATCAATGGCCTTTTCTGCATCTATTGAGATGATCATATGGTTTTGGAATTTAATTCTGTTTAAGTGATGAATCACGTGTATTGATTTGCTTATGTTGAACCAGCATTGCATCCCTAGAATGAAGCCCACTTGTTCATGATGAATTATCTTAGTGTGTTTTTGAATGCAGTTTGCTAGATCTTTAATTAAGGATTTTTGTGTTGATGTTCATCAGGGATGGTCTGTAGTTTTCTTTATTTGGTGTGTTTTTGTTGAGTTTTGGTAATTAGAGTTATTTTTGACTCAAAAAATGTGTTTGGGAGATTTCCCTTTTCAATTTCTTGGAATAGCTTGATAAGGAAAGGTGTTAGCTCCTCCTCATAGGTGTGGTAAATGTCAGCAGGGAATCCATCAGGTCCTGGGCTTTTCTTCTTTGGAAGGCTTTTAATTCCTACATGGATTTCAGTGCCACTTATAGGGCTGTTTAGGCTTTCAATATTATTCTGTGTTAATTTGGGAATGTTGTATGTGTCTAGAAATTTGTCCATGTCTTCCAGATTATTTGATTTAGAGGAGTATAGTTTTTTTCAAAATATGTTCTGATAGTCCACTGGATTTCCATGGATTCAGTGGTGATCACTCCCTTCTCATTGGTGATTTTGATGATGTGTTTCATTTCCTTTCTTTTAGTGAGATTGGCTAGAGGTTTGCCAATTTTATATAGTTTTTTTTTTTAAGAACAAGCTCTTTGTTTCATTTATTCTATTTATTTATTTTTTTCTCAATTTCACTGATTTCAGCTCTGATCCTGAGTATTTCCTGCCTTCCACTGGGTTTGCATATAGATTATTCTTCCTTTTGTATGGATTTGAGCTGAAGCATAAGCTTATTTATTCATGATCTCTCCTGATCTTTAATGTAGGCACTCAGTGTTATAAGTTTTCACCTTAAGAACATTTTCATGCTGTCCAAGAGGTCTCTATGTGTTGTCTTCATTTTCATTTGCTTTCAGGAATTTCTTGATGTTTGCTCTCATGTTTTTTTTGGGGGAGTCCATTCTTCATTTTATAGTGTATTATTCAATATCCATATAAACATGATTTTTTAAATAATTTTTGCTGTTAGTTGCTAGGATCATGGCCTCATGGTCTGATAGGACACATGGAATAATTTCTACTTTTTTATATTTGCTGAGATTTCCTTTGTGAAACAGAATGTGATGCATTTTGAAGAAGGATACATGTGATGCTAAGAAAGTAAACTTGGCCAATTTTCACTGGAATATTATATAGATATCTGCTAAGTACATTTGATTTGTAGAATTGTTTAAGTTGGAGATCTCTTCTTCTTTTTTTTGCTTTCACAATCTGTCTATTGGTGGTAGAGGAGAATTAATGTCTCCTAATATCATTGTGTTGGGGGTCCATAAGTGGTTTCATGTCATGAAGTATTTTTCCCCACATACTTGGGAGCCTTGGTGTTTGGAGCACAGAGATTTATAATGTTTACATTTTCCTGATGTATTCTTCCCTTTACTATGATGTAGTGGCCTTCTTTACCACTACTGATTACTTTATGCTTGAAATCTACTTTGTTGGATATAAGGATTATGCTACCAGATTGCTTTCTTGGGCCATAAAAAACTTCTTGTTCGTTAGGTCTATTTGGTGTCCTGTATAATTCCTATATGAGCATTTCTGACTCTATTCTGATATGGGAAAATTTCCTTTAACTATTTTGTTGAGAATTTTCTTTATATAATTCATTTGCATTTTGACTTCTTGTATCCCAATTACTTTTATTTTGTTTCTTCTAACTTCATCTTAAACATTTTGAAAATTCTGCTTATATTCTATAAATTTTTTTTGTCATCCTTGCACTCAAGCTTCCTCAGCCTATCTTCATTGTTGGAAGTTCTTTTTTTTTAAGAGAGAAGGACAGGGGTGGTAGAGAAAGAGAGAGAATCAGTTTTTCTTGAGGTTTTCACATGCTTTCATTACTATGACACTTAGTTGTTTATGTGGGTGCTGGGTTTTGAACCCTTGTACTTGCATATGCCAGGCAAGCGCCGTAACTGCTGAGCCACTGCTCCAGCCCTGTGGTTCTGGGTTTTTTTTTTAATATAGAGTTTAGTCCATTTTTAAATCATTCCATCATTCTTCTGATGTGATTGACTGAAGATTTCAGCTCCATTACTTCCTTTTTCAGTATGTCTATTTCTTTGATAATGGAGTTTTTAATCTCTTGAATTTTCTCACTTAGTCCCTTCATTAAATCTTATTTTAGTTAATTGTTCCTTTTAGTAATAAGACTGTTGATAATTTTTATAGGCTTCCATCCTGCCCCATGTCCATGTGTTCCTTGGTTGGGGAATTGTGGGCTTGAGGTAAACCTTTTCTACTTTGATTACTTATTGTTGATCATCTTTTTCTGGATGTTTGAATTGAGTTTCCCTGTGGTGAAAGAAGGCAGGTGTTTTGGTGCTTCTACCTTAAGGTTGAAGTGTCAGATCAGACACCACCCCTCTGATGACCACCTTCTTCCAGAAAGCTGCTTCTGCCTGGAGACTCCTTTTGATGCACCTTTTGGATCTAGGCTCCAGGACGTTGATCTTTAATATGGTCTGCAGCTGAGCTGAACAGGTCAACTCCTTTGGTCAGGGTCCTTGGGAGTGAGTGTCCTGTGTGTAACTGCCAGCCAGGGAACAGAAACCTGGGGGCCCATATGGCCTGGGACCTGGGTGCAGTGGCTAGGCTAGATGAGTAGGCTTCTCCAGGTGGGGTTCCTGGGAATGCCTTCTGGCTCTGACTCTGGACCAGAGGCCTAGTGACCTCTATAGGCCTGGGGATCTGTTTTGTGCTGGGCTGGGCAGGTTGGCACTTCCAGGTGTGGTCTTTGGGAGAGGGTATCCTGTGCAAAATTTCCAGCATGGAACCAGAGGTCTGGGAACCCATGTGTCATGGGGAACCATGCATAGTGGCTGGGTTGGGTAGGTCAGTTCCTCCGAGGAGGGATCCTGGGTGTACTTGCTGGCCCAGAACCAGAGGACTGTGGGCCTATATGCCCTGGGGACCCACATGTAGAGGCTGAGACTATGCTGGTTGCCTCCTCCAGACAGGGGTCCTGGATGTATCTGCAGACCTGGGATCAGAGCCATGGGAGCCTGCATGGCCTGGTACCTGCTCTGTGGCTAGGCTGGGCAAGTTACCTGGGTGGGGTTCTTGGGGGTGGGGATCCTGGACCTGGCTGCCAGGGTAGGTTTCTGCCAGGGACCAGAACCATGGGGAACTGTGTGTCCTGGATACACATTCACAATGAATGGGCTGGGTGGGTCAGCTCCTCGAAGAAAGGGTCCTGGGTATGCCTGCTATATCAGGACCAGAAATCTGGGGCCCACAAAGTCTGGGTACCTGCTATGCTTCTCCCATTCATGTTTAAAACAAGAGACAAACTAGTGATAGAAGGAACTTACCTGAACATTGTAAATTATACACACACACACACACACACACACACACATATATATACATGTATGTGTGTGTGTGTGTGTGTGTGTGTGTGTGTGTGTATAACCCAAGGCCAACCTTGTACTAAACAAACAAAACAAACAGAAACTAAAACCATTTTCCCTAAAAACAGGAACAAGGGGAGGTTGTCCACTCTCAGTTTGAAACCCCTAGTCAGTATAGTCCTTGAAACTCTATCTAGAATAATCAGGCAAGAGAAGGTAATTAAAAGGATACAAATAGGAAAATAAGTCAAATTATCTCTATTCGTTGATTATATCATACTATATTATAAAACCCAAAAAAAATTTCACCAGAAGATTTCTAGAGCTGATAAACAAATTTAGCAAAGTAGTAGGATACAAAATTATCATATACAAATAAATTGTTTTCCCACACTCTAATAGCTAATGTACTGAAAAAGAAACTAGGAAAACTATCCAATTCACAATGACCTCAAATGATAAAATAAAATATTTAAGAAAAAATCTAGGAGCCAACCCTAGCACCCACTGTGCTGCCAGCCCAGGCCTCACTTGAGGGGCCCTTCAGGAGCAGGCAGGGTACCCCCACCCAGGATACCCCATACTGCTGGTCCCAAATCACCAAGCTGCCCAGACACAGGCCATTCCTGCAGGTCCAAGAATATTGGGCCCATACCTGCTGCCAAGAATTCCAGGACCCATCATGGCATGCAGGAGTACTGTTGCTACCCAGGTGTCCCTGGGCAGCGGTCGAGGTGATCCAAACCAGCAGGATGGTCCCCGCCAGGGGCCGAATCATGAGATGAGTGCCGACAGCGGGAACCCGGGTCCCCCTCGTCCGGGGACCCCTTCCCTCCCAGCCAGGGAAACGAGTCAACCACACACAGAGGATGGCAGCTCAGAATCCGTTTATTACTAAGGCACATGGGTTTTTATAGGGAGGGGAGACAGCCAAGGAATCAATAATCCTTCTAAGGGAGTTGCCAGGGGTTATGCAGATTTGAGTACAGACAAAAGTTAGGAACATTCTGTGATCAATACATTCTGACCCACCCTGTTTTAACTTTTGTATTAACAATTAGCACGATTAACAAAGCACGACCTAGCAGCCCCTCCTGAAGGAACTTATACAAATAGTAACAAGATTGCTCCAGGGAAGCTGATGAAATGGAGTGAAGGTCAGACCCCAACAATTCCCCTTTTTATTTTATTTGAAAGCATCCAGGATCTGTCTTAGGTTGGGAATGCGATAACCCTCTTTACCCGTCAAGGGGTTGGGCAACAGCATGGTTACTTCCCTGTCTTAGGTCAGCAAGGCATCCATTCCATCTTACCCATCATTGATTCCAGGACTCATGTCTCCTTCAACACATGGAACCATACTTGGAGAGGGGGGGTCTTTCCCTAGCTGCTGTGCCAGCAGGATTTGCTGCATTGAATGATTTTTAGTCTGTTATTGCTGCCATCAGCTGCAAGAGCGATAAATGAGGAAAATTATACCTAAACTTAACACTCCAATCCAGGCGGCAATGCCAGATCAATTTTTTTAAAGGCTTTGACATCCTGGTAGCAAGCCAAATAAAAACATAGGTGGAACTCAGGTCTCAATTAGAGCCTTAATTTCTCTAATTAACAAAGTGGCTAAATTAAACTTGTTGTTCCAAGGGCCTCTCACCATCTCACTTAGTTGAGATATAGATGTAGACAAATTCTGCATAGTATAAGAAACAAGTATTACACAAATATCTTTGAACAGTGGGGAACAAGACGTGAAATATCATACAGCAATTCTAATTCTTGCATCAAGTTAGTTTAATAGCATTATGTCTGCTTGCAACTGTTCATTAATTTTCTGTTGAGTACTTAGGGCAGTAGCAGTTTGCTCAGCCAATTTATTTACCACTGTCACTGTGGCCATTGAATGGTGTATAGCCAATCCCGTGGCAGCAGCAGCTGCAGTTGCAGCCACAATGGCTGTCGCAACAGCCGCTGTAAATCCAAAGTCCCTTCAGGTTTGATAGAGCTGAATGTTCTGGGCATTCACCTTCACTTCCACTGGAACAGGAATTGTTGTGGGGATGCGGACTAGGGAGGAGTCAGGAAATCCCTCCTAGCAGGAACAAAGCTCAGTACAAATCCGTGTCATTTTGATGTCCATTCAGAGGCAGAAAGCTGACGCACAAGGTGTTCCGGAATCCACCGGGGACCATTATTCCCCTGTGGAAAAACCCAAACACTACCTCGACCCCAGATTAAGACCGGGTCGTGTCCATGTCATTGATTATCAATGGGATCTCTCCACATGACCTGTGCATAGGGTAGGCCACTAGGATGCCAATGGCGTTTGGCTGTGGTATTATTGTTAACTTCCAAAGTTAAAAAAATTAAGAATAAAGAGGATATGATTAAGTATGTCTCCTGGGGTAGTATACGCCCCCTTTTTATTTTTAAGTAGATAATTTTTGATGGTGAGATGTGCATGGTCCACAATGCCTTGACCCTTTTTAAAATCTGCATTTTGATATAATCCTTATGAAACTTTTAATGTTCCCAATCACTTTAAATCTTTTGTAGTCTTTACATATAGAATTATACCTGTTAGAATTTTAGGTCTTAACAACCTTGTTTTCTTTTAGTGAAGATGCAGATCAAAGCAATCTTAAATTATCTTTTTGGTTTCAAATCTATAAAAGCACATTTAATAAACCCAAATGTATGTTACCTTATAGAACTTATAAGAGCATGCTTAATAAATCCAAGTGTCACCTTATAGAAACTAAATCAAGATATTGTTAACTTAGGTTATCCATGAAACCTCAGGATATTAAATAAATTTAAATCATCTTTTTCCATTGAAGAAAAATCCTAGAAGTACTGAATGAAACATTTTAAACATTTATAGAACATTCTATTGGTTGACCAACTAGAAAACAAATATGTGCACTAGAACTCTTAAGTACATCTTTACTCTTATGTCTAAATGATTTAGATTGAACCTCTTTTTAAATGCTTAAGTCATGTGAGTTAAAAATCATTTGGATCCATTTTCTTTTTTCCTTTTTTAAATCTAATTTATGAGCACTCAACTATAAGCCAATTTGGACCTTATTGAACATACATATAACATACATGTACAAACACACAGGACAGGTGCGCACATACACACACACACAAAAAAAACCAACAGGAAACAGATTTTAGAACCTTGCAATAATTGACCTCTTGAATAAAGACAGCAGTCAAAACCATAATTTAAAAAAAAAACTCTA
Source organism: Aplodontia rufa (assembly GCA_004027875.1). Lineage (NCBI taxonomy): Eukaryota > Metazoa > Chordata > Mammalia > Rodentia > Aplodontiidae > Aplodontia > Aplodontia rufa. The sequence continues at coordinate 9,401 of PVKS010052679.1, forward strand.
GTTAGATAAAACAAGACTGTTGAAAAATACCTGCAGATGTATAAAATAGGTGAATTCACCAGTAAAATTGAGTTTAAGATCTAAAAAATGAAATGGCCATACTTATTTTAGTAAAAGAGCATGCATACATCTTTAGTACCAGAATTAGAGTTAGTCTGGGCATTGAAGGAATGAGAGCAGGCAAAATCCTCAGGAAGTTGTTTTTAAAGAATAAAGAAAACCTATATGGGATCTTTCCAATTTCCTTTTTGTCCTCAAATGAAGAGAAAACTCCTTGGGAATTTACTTGGAGCAGCTGGCCTTTCCTTTAGACCTCACAGCCACTTGAATTTAAAAGTAGCATTTTAAGCCTTTTTTTTTCCTTTGGTCTCAAACTGGTTGAGGCATTAGCTCATGTAATTTGCATTGTAAAAGATGGCTATCAAGCAGATAATTAGTTGGCATCTCCTTCCCTTTTACAAAGGAGCTAAGCTGCAAAACGATAGAATGAGATTTTTCTAGGGCATTTTTGGGTTATGCAGGCTGGTGGTGAATGTGGCATAACTTGAGAATGAAGCTCCTGCCTGAATTAGTGGGTGTCCTTTAAAATTAAGAGAAGGGAGGGAAAAGGCAAACTTTTCCATATCTTCTGGGTGGAGGGGAATGGAAAAGAAATAATCCTTAATGTCAATAATAATTGAACTTGTGACCAGTAATGCATGCCAAGCAAGTGCTGCGAGCTCTGCAACCTCTGAGCCATCACTTTAGCCCCCAGGCTCCCATGGATACCAAGTGGCCGGGCGGCTGCCCCGAGGGTTAGAGGCAGATGTGGTATGCAGCAAGAGGGGGAGATAAGGGGACCCACCTTTAGTAGGCCATAGGGCCGAGCTAAAAAGAGAAAATGCCCCGAGGTGGGGGAGATCCCCAGATTGGACTTGAGCTTCCCTAAGGAGCTGTTCAATTTGGTCCCAATCAAATAAGTTACTTTTAGGTAGCCAGGAGGCCATCCTAATCAGAGAAGTAAGGGCTCCTACAGCAAGGAGAAGCCTGAACATTAGAGTCCAAAATGTTGAGGTGAGCTAGAGGGCTCCCCGTCAGCTGGCATGGAGAACAGGGGGAAGAGAGAAGGAACCCAAGAATGCTGAGGTAATTTAGAAAATTCACCTTCAGTAGACATAAGAAGAGATTAAAAGGAAAGAAGATGGGGCCCTAAGACCAGGGCGGTGGGTGTATTCACCCGAATAAGGAGAGATTAAAAGGAAAGGAAGAGGGGCCCTAAAACCAG
>PVKS010052680.1:0-10664 GCA_004027875.1 Aplodontia rufa
AGGGACAGTGAGAGAGAGAAGGAATCAATTTTTTTTTAATTTTTCATCTGGTTTTTGTTGCTCTGACAGTTGTGTACATGGTGCTGGGGTTTGAACCTGGATCCTCATGCATGTCAGACAAATGCTGTAACCTCTGAGCCGCTGCTCCAGCTCTAGGTTTAGTTTCTTATCTGTAAAATGGGTAAAAAATATGCATGCCTCTCAAGATCACTTGGTGTTTGTAGGTATATTGTAGACATATTTTGATACTTATAAATAGTAATATATTATAAATAGTAATATGTACACACATCACTAGTATGACTACATTATATGTAACATAATTATTAGATTACCATTTAGATGAATCTACCATTTTTTTTCAAATTATGAAAATCATGATGCTTCAGTAAGTTCCCTCCATCCATCCCTCATTTTAAAGAGTAGAAATAGATAGAAATATAAATTTTTAAACTTGGAATTACACTTACTCCAGGGCATGACAGGTAAGGACTAGGGATGTGGCTAAAATCTCTACCTTTTATACTCATACCCTGTAACCCAGGGACAATGGGCATCTTCCGGGAGTGGGGGTACATTATTGAGTTGGCAGCTGGACAATGAGCCTAGAAGGGGACCCAGGAAACTGACAGATGGTTAATTGGATATGACAAAAGGGGGCTGGAAGGAGGGGCATGGGGCTCCCAAGGGATTCCTATCTGTCTACTTACTGTCCTAGAAAGGAAGCTGTGGGGAAAGGGAGGAACAGCTCCACAAACAGTTGGGGGAAAAGATTGGCAGGACTTGATGTTAGGAGTGTGATAGTGGAAGGACAGCACCATTGGGAGTAAATGTCTCAGCTTAAGTCAGGGAAAAGGTGCAAAATTTTCAGTCCCAAGTGCATTAGCACATAACAGGCTCAGATTCTTGGGTGGAAAGAGATGCTTGACCATGTATTGGAATGGTACAATTTTCTAATCATTATTTTGGACCCCAACCACTGAGTTTTTACACAGAAATATTATCTTTGATGGGAACTGGACAAAGAACTAATCAATTTTAGCAAAATACTAGATTTCAGTGTAAGAATCTTTATTCTTATACTCATTCATTCAAGTATCAAACACCATTTGTGCACATACTAAGTACCAGCTGGGGATATCTCACAAGTCAGAAATAGCCTTCCTACAAGGAGGGCAGTAGTTTAGTGGGGTTGCCTGGCATGTAGACATGACTGCAGTGTAGTATGAGGGTTACTTGCTGCACAGTGAGAGTGCAGAGGAAGGATAATAAAAACCTCACCTGGATATGTACGGGGAGGATTCTTTGAAGATGGGATGTCTGAACTGAAATGGATGAGAAGGTGGTAAAAATGATGACAGTACAGACCACCATTCAGGAAGTTTAGTAGCAAAAGTAAGTAGAAAATAAAATGGTAATCAAAATGATGTTTGGGGGGCGGTTTACAGGTTCTTATTTTTCCATCATAATTGTGTTGTGCTTGTGAAATTTCAGTGAGTTGTATAATTTTATATAGGAATATTATATTTCCATAAACAATTTTAAAAAGTTATCAGGTCAGTGAAGTTTTTCTCTTTTCCCCAGCTTGGAAAATCTCTGAATGTTTGAAAAAGTGATAGAGGAGACGGTGGTAGAAACTGAAAGTGCTAGGAGGTGGTACATTTGTGGATAGGGTACAAGAGTAGATGTCAGCTTCCTCAGAAGTCAGAAAAAGATAAGGTTCCTGAATAAAGATCCTGTCTCCTGGATGGATGGATGGTCATCTGTTCTGTGAATGTGGAAAAAGACCAGGTGGCTTTTAGGTCAGGTGCTAGAGCTCTTACTTAGCTCACTTCAGTCATCTTGCTGAATGGGAGCCAAGGTCATATGCAAGCACTGAGAGATGCTGGGAGTTGGCAAAGAGAGGAGCCAGACTGATCCATTTTCTGGAGAATAAGTGAGCATTGCATAAGAGGATGATTTGTCTAGTTGAATTCAGAGTGGGCTAAAATGCTAGGTCTTGTGCATGCTGCTCACCCCTGCAGGCCGTGGAATGGGGATAAAAGCAGTGGACCCCTGAGATCTTAAGTGGTGACTTGAGATATCTGGAGTGGGGATTAGATGTGTACCAGACTTGTTTGGACACTAGCCTCTTCCCAAATCCTTGCTGAACACCTGTGGCTCTGAGGCCTTTAGGAGGCCCTACCTTGGAAAATGTTCAAGTCTGGTTTTCCTAAAAGTGCTGTATCTTACCTTTTGCTTTGTATTTATCTGTGTGCTTTTCAGTACCCAGTTCAGTACTTTGCAGCTAGTACTGGGTTAGTATTTGTTGGTCTGTCTTTTTTAAAAAAGCTATTTATTGGTGTGTAGTCCATTTGGGAGTCTTATAATAATACACTGTGCTAAGGAAATGAATCATTTTTGTGGACAGGTAATTCTACCATAAAATGACTTATGAAATCAGCAGCAATTGTGAAAAACAGCTGTCAGTTGAGTATGGATAATCAGAAGGGACACCTATTACTTGCTTGTGAAAGTTTATTTCATAGGCACTGGAAGAGTAAATAAACATGCAGTCTCCTTTTAGAAAAACTCAGATGGAAGAGTCACAATATGCAAATGAATCAACTAATCAATATTGAATGAGTGTCTGGGTGTGCCTAATATTATGCCAGATACTAAGAGGATATACTACTAAAAGTGGGTAGCACATGGTCCTTGTCTTAGAAGAGTTTATGGTTATGGAGTAGGGACAGGAAAAAAGCTCATTGGGAATTATTCTGAAAGACAGTTTCATTCATGCATTGACTTATGTAATATATATTTATTGTCTGTAAGGTAAAAGTGTTTAAATAAGTAGTAAAATAAGATTTCATTGAAAGAGATTCATTTTTAGGTAAACCTCTATATAACACTTAATTTTTTATGTTGAGCTTTTTTTACTACAAAGTATTATTATACAGCTGGCTCACTGTAGAGAATTTGGAAAATACAATGAAATATAAATTAGGATAGAAAATCCACTGTAATTCCATCACCCAGAGAGAACCCCTGGTTGCTACCTTGATATATTTCCTTTTGCTTTTTATTTCCTATGTATATTATCTCTCTTGGTCCATTATTTCTAGTTGTTGAATTAAGATGAAAAATAAATTGGGAGGGGGAGATGTTTTTCATTTAAATGTATACACTAGGATACATATATCTCATTGAGCCAAGTATGGTATCTCTAAGTCAATTAATCTTTTTATGAAGATAGTTTAGGAAGATAGAAGACCCCTTGGTTGTTTGGCAGAGTAAAGGTCCTGGCACTTATTGTCATAAAAAATATTTAAATGAAACAAAGTACAGAGTATATGGTCAAAAGTGAATACTCTTTCTCTCTTTTCCTCCCTAATATTTGGGTAAATGCAACAGATGTACACACCTGTTATATAATATTTAAGTCATTTATACAAATGCATGTTTTTCTTATTTAATAGAGAATTGTGTTATGCCGGTTATTTCTGCAACTTGCTTTTATCACTTTATAATCATGGACATTGTTCCGTGTCAGTACACTGCCTCATTTAAGAGTTGTGTAAATTCTGTTGTGCATATGTGCTGCTTTTTAGTTGACCATTCTCCTAAGGACAGACATTTATAACCCAGATTTTGTATGAACTAGTATTTGTTCTGGGGCCTTATTTGGTCCCAAACCATTCTAAGAAGGGCCACTCAGTTTTTTGATCCTTTTCAAAGATGACTGTAGGACAACTGTGGGGTCAGGATATTTCCACTGCTTTTATCCTCAAGAGAGAGGGAGAACAGCTCGTCCCTGTTCTCCAAGGGATAATGTTCTGTGGAATGTTTAAGAGTGCTTTGTTAGTGACATTTAAATGAATGATAAGAAGCCACTCTTGGCCTCATTTTCTGGGTGCCTTTATGTAAAGTATGAGCCAGATTTGCAGTCACAACTGGCCAGAGAAGCCACATGTGTTCTGTGGGCTCTAGTATAAGTTAATTCCAATATTGCCGTTAGGTATGAAAGCACTTTAGGTTGTGTGTGCAAAAGCCATGGTCTGTTATTGGTCAGAAGAATCCAAACATGTTATTCAAGAGACCTTGGTTTCCAATTCTACCCACCACTAAATGGTTCTGTGACTTGACTATGCCAGTTAATATGTCTGTTTTTACAGACGGGAACTCCCTTTCTTCATCTGAAGAACGAGGTCAGCGTACTTGCCCTGCCATATCTCATAGGAATAGTGTGAGATAAAGTGAGATGATAGAAGGAAAATGCTGTGGAAAAAAAAATTGCTGACTAAATGAGAAGGGATGTTGTCAGCTTCTCTGGGATCTCCTCTGGTTTTGAGTGTGGTTGAAAGCTGAGCTCTGGGACTCTGATGGGAATGACAGCTCGTACTGTGCTTAAGGACTGTATGTTTTTTCATGTCTGGTAGGAAATTGGCAGCACTGGAGATGAAGTGAAAAGTTTCATAGTATGTTCCATTTGATTTTGGAAGAGATGTGCAGACGAGTGGAAAAGCAGTCCATTTAAGTGCCAGAGTAGCCAAGGTTTTCTTTCTGCGGGGTGACAGTGCACATTTTAAGTTGCACATTAAGTTGCACATTTCATATTATCCAGAGGTGCAAAGAAAGTGTAGCTCTTCAGTTTTTCTAAAGTGAACCTGATTCACGTGTTCTTACCCAATTTTGATAGTTTATGATGTACTGTTCCTTTTCTTTTCTGGATTCTTCTCTTTTGGATGACTTTCTTTTAGGTAAATTGCTCAAGTTGCTTAAATTTTTCTCTTGTTCCTCTGCTTTTCTTCAGACCATGGTCTGGATGTGTGGGGGTGCTCAGGTGAACTTGTGCTGATTGTGGTGGGGGCAGGAGAACAAGGGCACCAGGAGACAAGGCATGTTGGCTTCATTGTTTTGCTTTTTGCTTCAGGAGGCTTGGTCTGGTCTGATCTCTGTGTGGGTATTAGTGAAGGTTTGGCAGAGGGGTTGTTGTTTTTGGAGTATTGTGCTGATACTTAGCACTAAAATTCAAGTTGTCATTATTTGTCTGTAGGGTCAAAGTCCCCTCACACAGTCAACATCTTCAGTCCTGACTCTAGGCCTTTCCCTGGTCACTCTCTCTCTCTGAGTACCATCACCAGGGAGCAAAGAGATATGTGGATGCCCAGCTTGCACAGTGCTTGCTCCCTGTGAGAAAATGAGAAGGCAGGACCTCTATAACTGGCTTACCTAACTAGATACCCACCTTGGGCAGTGTCTTGGTTTCATCCACTTACCATGATCTGCTTCCCTCCGTACCACACGTACCACACGGGTTGGTCGTGGTACTAGATGGGAAGTAGTCATTCTCCCCCTACAGTGCTTCAGGGATGGCCTTGGGGTTCTCAGCTGCTGTCATACCTATTGGGCTATTTCTAAAGCTTTCCTCCCCAAATTTTGGTTAGATCTTGAACTGAGAGTGTAAATAGAAGGAGGCTGAGACCCTGCTGTCTGCTCTAGACTGAATTTTCCCCATTTTCCCCAGATGCTTGAGGGAGAGGGCTTTCCCTTTTCCCTTCTGGCAGGGCTGTCCCCGATGTCATAACCTTCCATCTGTACTGTTCATCACTGTTCTAAAGTAAGCCCACTGGTCAGGTCCAACCAGCCTGAATCTTGATATGTTCACAGGAGCTTGAGAATTCAAGCTGCATACTATACAAGTACTATCTGGACATCAATGGTGGAACATCGACATTTTTTCTTTGCCTGCTGCTGTAATATCCTAAACTTTCCTGAGGCAAATAGATGCTTCTGGTAGAGTAAGGGGGAGGTTAAATATATGTAAAGATGTGAAAAGAGGAAATTAAATTATATTCAAAAAAGTATATCCTAGTTAAAACAATAATTTTGGGAGACTTCTAAGACTGCCAGACTGCCTTTCTTGGGATTCCAACCATTTCCATGCATGTGTTTCTATGCATGTAAACATTCAAGACTGTGGTGGTGTTGATTCTTTCAGCAACCGTTAGGGAACACTTGGTACATACAATGTGCTATCATGCAGAGAGGTGTGTGGCATAGTCTCTGTGCTCTGGTTTTAGAAGGAATGGAGTCGTGATGGATTATACATCAAGCTACACTGCTGAGACCTGCTTTCTGAGAGGCTGGCGTTTTGGTCTGGTAATACAACTGACAGTGAAGGTAGGGGCCTTAACTGGGTCTGGTTTTCTCCTTACCTTGCTGGTATCCGCTTTTGAGTCTTTCTTGCCTCCTCAAGTGACTGGTTCCAGTCAGTTTTGCTGTTTTCAAATAAGGTTAACTCATTTAGCATCAGTCTAAATGGTCATGAACATACATTCTATACAAAGCACATGGTAAATAACATCAAATTGAATCAGTTATAAATAGAAAAATGGAGTACAATTTAGCGGTGCTACTCTGTTGCTTCTGTGGTAGAGTTGTTTATTCACTGTTGTTGTTAACTAAAATTTTCACCTCCTTTAACACAGGAAAACTTCTCTGTTTATGCACTGTTCCCACTGCAGGGATCTGGGGTTCAACCCATGCTAGGAGCTGTGAGTAGTGTGGCTACTTTAGGGAGAATGCAAACTGTCCTTGGTGAAGGTGGCAGAAACTGGAAGACTGGCAAACTAGGCCAGGCTAGACAAGTCTGGAGCAAAAATAAAGCATCAGTAAGTGGTGGTATCAGGTGGTTGTATTTAAGTGGAAGAGCAGTGAGCTGGGAGGCAGGAGAATGGTGTTGCTATTGTTCATCTTGGGCAAGACCCTTTCCCTCTGTGAGGCCAGAGTCAAAGCTGAATGGCCTAGGGTGCATCTTTCACCCACAACATCCTGAGCCAAATGGACAGGGGGATGGCAGAGATGCCAAGCAGGTGGGAACCAGGTGCAATCTGGTTTCAGGACTTTTCTGACCTAGTGCTCTGGAGGCTTTTTATTAGTTGGAGCCTTTTGTTTCTGCAGCTCAAGACTGTAGAAGTTCTCTGATACCAGAGCTCCTAAGTGACCTGGAATCTTGGCTTGGTGAAGAGGGGCATTAATCCCCCCAGAGAGAATCATTCTGATGGTCAGCAAGTAGCCTCAAATCATATTGGAACTTACGGTCTTTGGAAAGAATGGCCACATTTCTGGGATTTCTGGAACTGTGTTCAAAAGCCAACACTCCCTCAGCCTGTTCCTTTGGATCCCAAGTCTAGAATTAGTGACATGTCACACATGCCTCTCTGCCAGTTCTTTCAAGGTACAGGAGGACTAACTTATTGATTTTCCTTTCTGTCCTTGCCCTTGAACTTTTCTTCTTTTGAGTCAGGTGGAAAGCAATCCAAAATCTTCTTTGCCTAGGGCATGGGCAAATCCAGCCCAACTCCATCATCTCAAAAGGAGAGGCAGGGTAATCAAACTTCTGTATTATCTTTCTTCTACCTTGGTTTCTACTAGAACCCATTCCCCCTACATTTTCTTGACCTTCAGGAAACTCAAATGTTGGTGGTGGATGCATGACAGACTTTTAAAAGTCTATTAAATCATCCTAAACATGTACATGTTTAGGACCACACTAGTGGCTGGCAGGGATGTGATGAAGTCCATTTTGGCAGATGTGGTGGTGTTCTTAGAGTAGGAGATACTTGAATGGCATTTGGAAGATGGGCACATAATCCAGAGTGACACAGTGAGAAGAGGCCTTCCTAGTAGAGGGAGAATAATGGACAAAGACAGAGTTGTGCAAAGATCATGGAGGATTAGAGGATTGTAGAGTGAAGCCTGGAGATACATGCAGGATCTTGGGTTTTCATATTCCAGGATTTGGATTTTATCTTGGGAACAGCTGGAGAGTTAAAAAGTACTTTAGATATTGAAATGATAGGATAAAAATTACAACTTAGGCCAATTTACTAGCTTTGTTGGAAGGGGCAAATTGGAGACAGGAATTAAAGTTAGGAAACTATTGAAACAGTAGAGGATAAAAGAAATGTAACGGCAGGAGATTCTACAGATTAATAATGTCTAATTGATGTGGGGTTGAAGGAGAAATCGAAGTCTCAGATAATCTCCAGTTTTTATCTTAGGCTATGGGAAAACGGTGATGGTGCTTTCATTAAGCCTGGCACTATAGGAATCCCATAGGACATAGGAATATTTCTCAAACTACTGTAGCTTTCCACTGTAAAGGGATTTGACACTGCTCCATTCTTCAAACTCTCTAAACGTTTTGATTACAAAACATTTAAGAAACCACCCACATAGAGTGAATTATGGTTGAGCAATTATATACTTAAGACAACTTTCCCCATGAGAATGGAAGTCTGCATGTCTGTATTCTTGCTTATATGTGCTGTATGCATGCATGTGATGCTGTCATGCTTTGGGTGCAAATGTGTCTACTCCTTTTATTGCACTGGGTTCTTGACACAGTATCATTTTTCAGCATTAAAATTCCTATCACCTCCTAGAAGTGCTCCCTTTAGGATCCATTTCTGCTTGGCTTGGTGTACACACACATTCCAGTGGGATTGATTTCTCGTGTCAAATTAATTTTTTCCTTTTCCAGAGAGTGCATCTGCCATGTGCAAACTGGGGAAATCTCCAGGCCTCTTGCCAAATGCAAAGCTCAGATAGAGGGGTCATGTCAGGCTTGGGTCAAAAATTGACCTAGATTGCTCACAGGGTTTGCATCTGGGTACTTAAGCTAACCTTCCCAGCATGTCTCATATTCATAGGCAACAGGAAAACTTGAGGCTAGACCAAGAAGGCTGCATAGGAGAGGCTTGGGTCTTGTCAGCATCAGCTGCTGCAACACTTCCTCCTTTATGTCCATTTTCCCATTACTGCTTTATTTAAAAGGCTGTAGAAGTCTCTGTGGGTAAATGAAGAATATTGAATCTATCTTTCCCCCTCAACTGCTGTGCAAACTTTACAGACCTCTGGGATAGTTTTTCCTTCAGCCTCAATCCTGAAGCTTCCATGGAAGCTTTAGTGGATCCTTGGAATGTTTCTTTCAGCCTTTCCCCAGGAGGTAACCCTGGCCTGATAGTACCTAGGCAGCCAGCCTTACCGCATTTACCAGACTCCAGAAAGCAGATCATGGACCTTTGGACTGGCTTTCCCCAGTTGGAATCACTGGTCAATTGTCATGTAGTTGGTCTGCAGTCTAGACAAGCAGGCTGGCCTATACTGTGCACTGAAGAACTAATTTATACTTTGGCAGTAGGAACTTTGTTAGATGTATGATAACATCTCCCTGAAAATGGTCATGTATTCTTTATCTATAACCTGGATTTCTGTTTAACATCTATTAACTTTAAGCTCAAGTTTGTGGGTTGGGAGTATCTGCAGTTCCAACCAAAGTTTCTCTAGGAGAATATCATCTGTAATCTGGCTAAATACAGCTTTTTAGTTGTGGAGGTTGTGGCAAATAGCTTATTCAGCTAACCATTAACCTACAGAGTCTTTGGAACTTAAGAAGAAAGCTGGTGAATTTTTCATCCCAAATAATAAAATGTTAAACTTCCACAGTGTTTGGTATTACTGTTACTTTTTGAGGGGAAAGGGATGTTTGGATTCCATTTGCCAAAAGCTTTACACAAATTGATAACAGAAATGATTTTTAGCATTTCCCAACAGATTCTGTGATACATCACTTCAAACATCAGACTTACATAATTTAATTATTTGTAATTCCCATAAAATGTGATTATAATGTCTGTTTTTTTCAGTCAGAATAATTTGGCTGCTAGATGGGTGCAGGGTTCATAGAAGTTTTCTGTTAGCCAGAATATTTCTTCTTTCCACCTTCTGATGCCACCAAGTATGTCTTTTTTTTTTAAATTAAGATATGTATATAGAGATACAAATGAGAGGGAAACATTGTCAAACCATCAATGACCAATGTATATATACATAGTTATCCAGGGGTAATGCCAAAACATGGATGACCAACTTGGGTTTCACCTGTTTCAGTTTCCCCCAGAAGAACTCTTGCGTTAAATGGGTATCTTGTGGAGGAATGACATTGGCTTCTGAGATGGTTCCCCTATATCCCCATTCTCCAGTATCCTAGGAGTTCTTCAAATACCCTCCCCCACCCTCCCCCTCCCTACGCCTCCAAGTATCCTAGGGAGCCATCCCCCTATTACTCTGAGAGTCATACAATTTGAAGTTATTGTTAGGTTAGCCATTTAACCTACTGCTTCCCCATGTATTCTAGCTTCCACAGATGAGAGAAACCATTCAGCCCTTGAGTCTCTGAGATTGGGATACTTCACTTAGCATAATTCCTTCCATCTCCATCCATTTGATTTCAAAAGCCATAATATCGTCTTCTCTAACGGCCGAGTAGTATTCCATTGTATATATGTACCATAGTTTTTGTATCCAGTCATTGAGTGAGGGGCATCTGGGTTGGTTCCATAATCTAGCTATAGTAAATTGAGCTGCTATAAACATTGAGGAAGCCACATCACTATAAAACGCTGATTCTAACTCTTTTGGGAAAATCTCCAGGAGTGGGATAGCTGGGTCATAAGGTGGTTCCATCCTTAATTTTTTGAGGATTTTCCACACTGCTTTCCAGAGTGGCTGAACCAGTTTGCAGTCCCACCAGCAGTGTAACAGTGTTCCTCTTTTCCCACAGCCCCTCCAGCATCTGTCGTTGTTTGCATTCTTCATTTTTGCCACTCTAACAG
>PVKS010052681.1:0-10664 GCA_004027875.1 Aplodontia rufa
ATGAACAAACAATATTTTAAAGTATTTAGTATGTCCTTAGCTGTTATTGTGAATAGAATACTATACCTGCCTTTAAGGAAATTTAAACTATTCTCAATGGCTAAAACAAAAAAAAAATGTAAACATGCACATGGCAATAACTGTTTGAACAGAAAATTTCAAGAAAATAGAAGGATTTATAGGAAAATATAATTAACAGATGAGATAGTTTTGTGGTGAATTATTGATTTAAATGTCAATAAAGATTGGAGTTATCAAAACAAGCTTCATAAAGACTGGAATAGATCTCAAAGGCTTCATTGTTCTCACGAACTAGTCAACTTGTTGTTTTGGATCATTACAATGAACCTAAGGGAGTGTGAACTCTAACATCATTGGTGTGATCAGTTTATAACTGGATTAGTTGAAACTCACACCTTGAAATGGTTACATGGTTGTTATCTGAAAGGTTTCATAATGCTAAAAATAAGATATAGTATCATTTTTATTTAGAGAACAATTTTACTGGAAAATCTCACTACATTCCTTATTGACTGCTTGCATTTTTTCCAACTACTATGATCTGCCCCTAATAACCAATTTCTTCTAGTGCCAACCTAACACCTATTATATAACAACCACAACAAAAACAAAATCAAATCTGGTTAATAGTGGTAAAGTGGCAGTATGATTTTTATGTAAAATTTTCAAAGGTCACTCTTCTTCCAATCTGTGGAAGATTTTTATGATTTTCATATTCAATGAAATGACAGAAAGGCTTTTCTGTAACAAAGTGGCTATAAATTATTTTTCCTCTCACCATGATCTAGGCTTTTTTTCATATTTAGAAAAAAAAAGGAATGAAGGAGTTAAGTGTAAATTACTTTCTTCTCTTCATTTTTTAAAGTACAAAATAATTTCAATTTGTATCTACATTAGTTTTCCCTATTCATGGGGAATATGTTCCATGATCCTTAGTGGAAGCCTGAAACTACAAATAGTACTAAACCCTATAATTTATGTCTTTTCCATCTTAACAAAGCACTTATCATACTTGGTGGCTATAGCTTTTATTTTTTGCAAAATGACAGAAAAAACTACTGTGAATTTTTCTTTTATTCCCTATTTTTATATTTTTATTGTTGTATTACAATTACATATAATAGTGGGATTCCTTGTGAGGTATTTGTTCATGCATAAACATAATCTTATCAATTCCATTCCCCAGCACTTCCTTTTCCCTCTCCTCCTCCCTATCCCTATGCCCTTCCTCTACTCTACTGGTTTCCTTTCCATTTTACAACAATCATTTTCTTTCCTAAAATTTCAGAGATTGTAATTCACTCTTTCCATAGCAACCTTAGTGTGCAAATTTTTTCTAATCAAGTTGAGAACTTTCACTTTTTCACTTAAAGAAAGCACTTGGTTTCTCTTGGCATGTTTGAATTGTAAGCACTACTTCTCTTGATCTCTGGGGCCATTATTAAATAAATTAAGGGTTACTTGAACACAAGCACCGAGATACCTCCCTGAACAATTCATCTGAAACTGAGATTACTTAGTGACCAAAAGTCTGGTAACATACAGAATGGGTTCATTGGACAAAGGGATGATTTACATCGCATACGGATGAAGAAAGATGGCACAAGATTTCATCACATTGAATGGATTCCATATACACATACATACATACATACACAAATACATACAATGGAGTTTTATTCTGCTATTAGAAAGAATGGTACCATGGCTTTTGCAGCTAAATGGATGGAAATGAAAAAAAAATCATGTTGAGTGAAACATCCCAAACACAGAGAATTAAAGGCCAAATATTTTATCTCATATGTGGAAGCTAGAGTAAAGCTTAAGGTAGCACAAAAGTTCACCAACTTTCATTAATAAACCCACCAAAACTGAAGTATCACATAAACTAGGGGAACCATAGCTATGAAGTTGGGGAAAGAAGGGAGTAAGAGAAAACGGGGGTTATAAATGGCTGTGTACATTTTACTCCCATGAGAAACCAAACTATACTCAGGCAGGCATATAAATCCAGAAATTTCAATAATTAATATACATGTATATGCCCATTTGTACCAATAAAATGAGGGAATTACAGAGGAGACATGAGATAGGGTCATGTGTGAAGGGGAGGAAGAGATCCTGGACTAGGATTGGGCTTAATTTACTTTGTCAATACCTATGCATGTATGAATATGTAATATTCACATGAAATAATACAAAGCAGATTTTATCACATTACTCAGAATGGTGTATAATTTAAGAATTGTTCATTTCTGAAATTTTCCATGTAATGCTTTTAGATCATGGTTGATTACAGGTAACAAACTGCAAATAAAGGAGATCTACTTTGTATTTTGCTTCAGACTGTTGCCATGAATTTTCCTTATTTCTAGTTGGATGATTATAAAATAATCCAAGAGTTGAACATACAATAAATTAGCAAGGAGGGATTAAGTCTATCATTATAAAGTTTTTATGCTTCCATAATTATAGAGAAATATGCCAGGAAAGTCAAGGCATTTCTATTCTTGAGATAAATAATACAGATAACAGTAAAATAGTTTTAAAAAAACTGAATGTATAATTTTCTTGACAAAATCATAAGGGATGTATGATTATTGATTCTGATGTTATATCAAATATAAAGATGAGAATTTGGAAGTATTTATGAATTAAAAACTATAAAAACTATATTCAAAGTTATTTTTTTATAGATTGAATAATAAATTGATTCAAAGTAACACTGGATATCCTGTTTTTAGTGAATTCATGAAGGATCACAAGAACACAGTCATAGACAATTTTTTCTCTTCAAAATTAATGCATCTATGACCACCTTGGAAATTACTTATCAATTAGCTTAGTTTTAAAAATTAAAATGTTAAAACATATGCAAAAAATCAATATTAATTCCCAGACTATTGAATAAAAATCTACAAGATACATGGAAGGAGAAAAATAGTTTAATTTTCTCCTATATGAGAAAGGAAAACACATATTTAGGGGTAGAAAAAAAGTATATATATATTTTTTTTAAATCACCATATCACTTCTTTCTCTTATGGCAAAGAGTACGCTCTGCCTTTTATGCTTCTTTTGAAAAGGATACACTCTAAATTTAGAGTCTACACTATTCTTAATTTGCATCCTTAATAGCAGTCCTTTCACCACCAACAGTTCACTAGATAAATGAAAACTTGGTCTTATACCAAAAGCCCTTAAAAGGCAGTCAATATATTTCTAACGAATCTGCCTGACACTGTAAATCAGGGGTCTCCAAAATATGCACTTTAGGAAGGAAAGAAAGTACTAGTAGAATTTAATCTCAGACTGTTAAAATACCTACTTTTATAGGTTAATTACATATTTTAACACAAGAAACCATATACAGAAAGGTGTAAATGCATTAAAATAATTTTATTCATAATGATGAGTAATCACTTAGTCATCTCATTCTCTCAATTATTCATTACCATACACAAAGAAATACAATTTAAATCCGAACTTGTACTCCACTGTTTCTTTTCAAGTTCACTTGTGAATATCCCCCTGCCTGTCTCTAATGTGCTTTGTTGACATGGGGTTCCAAAGACAATTTATTATGTGAATGAATAAAAAAAACCTAGCCATGTACTTAATATTAACTACCATTCCGCTACCATTAAGGATATTAAGAACTTATATCACAGCGCACTGTAACTGGAGTTGCAGACATGATGTCTGCAGAAGAAGAAATCAGGAAATCTGTCCCTTTCACCATCTCCTCCCCAAAAATGTAATACTTGGGCATCAACCTTACAAAGGATATTAAGGACCTCTACAACAAAAACTATCAAACACTAAAAAAAGAAACTGCAGAAGATCTGAGTAAATGGAAAAACATTCCTTGTTCATGGTTATGCAGAATTAATATAATCAAAATGGCCATTCTACCCAAAGCCCTATACAGATTTAATGCAATCCCCATCAAGATACCAATGTCATTCTTCAAGGATTCAGAAAAAGCAATTCTCAAGTTTGTATGGAATAACAGAAGACCCAGAATAGCCAAAACATTACTCAGCAAGAAGGAGGAAGCAGGTATCTCAATTTCTGACCTGAAACTATACTACAAGGATGTAGTAACAAAAACTGCATGGTATTGGTACCAAAACAGAATGGAAGACAAATGGAATAGAATAAAGGATTCTGAGCTGAACCCTCATATCTTTAACTATCTGATATTTGAAAAAGGGAGCAAAAGCATAGTGTGGAAGAAAGATTGCCTGTTCAACAAATGGTGTTGGACAAATTGGACAGCCATATGTAGACAATTGAAATTGGATCCTTACCTTTCACACTGCACACAAATTAAATCAAAATGGTTCAAGAATCTGGATATTAAACCAGCAACTTTAAATTTACTTGAAAAAGAAGTAGGATCAACACTACAGGACATAAGGGTTGGCACTGCCTTCCTTTAAAAAATCCCCATGGCACAAGCATTAAAGTCAGGAATAAATGAATGGGATGCAATTAAAATAAAAGCTTTTGCACAACTAAAGGTTTAATCAAGAGTGTCAAGAGAGATCCCACAAAATGGGAGACAATCTTTAACTGCTACACCTTAGACAGAGGGCTAATATCCAGAATATAAAAAGAACTAAAAAAACTAATCACTGAAATCACAAATAATCCAATCAATGAATGTACTACTTCTCACCAGAGGAAGTCCAGAAAGCCCGTAAACATATGAGAAAATGCTCTACATTATTAGCAGTAAGAGGAATGCAAATCAAAACTTCACTGAGATTCCACCTCACTCTAGTCAGAGTGACAAAAATGGAGAATACAAACAATGACAGATGTTGGAAGGGCTGTAGGAAAAGAGGAACACTGTCACATTGCTGGTGGGACTGCAAGCTTATAAAGCCACTCTGGAAAGCAGTGTGGAGATTACTCAAAAAATTAGGGCTGGAACCATCTTATGACCCAGCTATCCCACTCCTGGGCATTTTCCCAAAAGATTTAGAATCGCATATTATAAAGATATAGCTTCACCAATGTTTATAGCAGCTCAATTTACTGTAGCTAAATTATGGAACCAACCCAGATGCCCCTCACTGGATGAGTTGATGAAAAAACTGGTACATATATACAATGGAATACTACTCGGCCATTAGAGAAAACAATATTATGGTATTTGCAGCCAAATGGATGGAGATGGAAAAAAATTATGCTGAGAGAAGTATCCCAATCTCAGAGACTCAAGGGTTGAATGTTTTCTTTTATTTGTGTTAGCTAGAATACAACCAGAAACAGTTTGATAGATGGCTAAGCTAATAATATCCTTAACATATATAAATTTTACACAAACAGGGGAACCTTGCCTAGGATACCTGGAGACATAGGGAGGGGTTAGGGATTAGGAAGGATATCTAGGAAACTGGAGGGAGGGAGTATGGGGGAATCAACTCAGAGGGAAACCTCCAACCTCCATGAGAATTCCATTTAACGCAGGGGTTCAATTGGGGGAAACAGAACCATGGGAAACACAAGGCGCAAACCATGGAATGACATCAGTCTTGCTAAACTATGTGAACATACGTTTGTTCTTGATTGCTTGATAATGATTCTCCCTTAATTGTAAGTCCATATTCAACAAATAAAAATACAAAAATAAAAAAAAGGATCCAAGGATTTTTAAAATCCATTTGGCAGGTGTTATGATTCAGAACTTAATAACATAAATTTCAAAAAATTAAAAGTAATTTAATTACCTATATTACTTAAAAATTTTGGAGAATATTTCACATTTTAGATATCTCTTTGAAATTAAAAAATCATTTCATATAAAGGAGCTTTAATAAGACTCAAGGAAATTTGTAAATAGAATTCACTATTTATAAAAAGTGACAGTGTTTTTAAAACCAAAATCCCTCTGGTATCTCATTGAAAACACACTAAACTGTATAGAATTCATGTAAATACTATGATTCAATTTTATATGATAAGATTTTGACAGAAAACTTTATAGTAAATTGAATTGACATGCAATGAGATATATTTTATGCATGACTTTGAAATATGTGGTTTAGTACAGTATGCTCATCTTTAACCAAAAAAGGATATGATATTGATTTCCATTAAAAATCATTATAAGACTTAGAAAATGGGATTTGTGTATGTATGTTTGCAAATTTGTGACCTTTTCATATTTGAAAAGGTCACATTTATTTCTGTCAAGACCAACACGTATAAAATAAGTCATATTAGTGACATTGACATAACTTTATGGCTTTCAGTGAAGATAATATTGAACTTGGCTCCCATTAGGTATGGACAGAAAATTATGTGGATGTGGAGCAGTGATCCACAGAGTAACAAGCCATTTACTGGAAACACATTTATTTGTTGGAAGATAATTGAAGAATAAAATTTGCAAATAACTTCAGCCAAGCAAATTGTCACAAATTGTGACAGCACACTCTGGTATAGTGTTTCTTTTTCTTTTCTTTTTATTAACCAGGAATTGAACCCAGTGGCACTTAACCACTGAGTCACATCCTCAGCCCTTTCCTATTTTTATTTTGAAACAGTGTCTCACTAATATGCTTAGAGCCTTACTAAGTTGCTGAGACTGGCTTTGAATTTTCGATCCTCCTGCCTCAACTTTCAAAGCCACTGGGAGTCCAGGTGTGTGCCACCATGCCTGGCTTGTAGGGTGTTTCTTAAACAATATTGTACAGAAAGGAACTTGTAAGATAAGAGTTGTTAGGAAAAAAACAATAATTATTGCTTAATGTCCTTGCTCTAAAATGACTGTCAAGCAGCTTGTGTCATCTGTTGGAAGCACACAGAAATACATTGAGTTTAGTTTGTTTTGTTGTACTTTTGGTGTAGAAAATGAGAAGGTATGTAAGTAGGGGCCAGAGGATCAGAGGAAAAGAAAGAAACATTGTCTGTTCTCAAGAGGTCTGGATTTATGTTTGGATGATTACATTTACTAAATGACCTTTGACAAATTAACTAAATTGTCTGTAACTCTTCTCATTTGTTCAGTAAGTGATTTGTAATATTCGCTTTCTGCTAGGATCATGACAACACAATAAAATCAAGAAACACTCTTTTCTTTTGTTTCATTTTGTTTTTAGTTTAAATAAGCCATATTATTTTTAAACACTGCCCCCACCCAGCTGGTTCCGCAAAAATTGTTTCACTAATACTCTAGGGCCATGATACACAAGTCATCAGATTGTGACTGAATTTATTCAATGAAAGTTCTAAACAGAATAATTCTACA
Source organism: Aplodontia rufa (assembly GCA_004027875.1). Lineage (NCBI taxonomy): Eukaryota > Metazoa > Chordata > Mammalia > Rodentia > Aplodontiidae > Aplodontia > Aplodontia rufa. The sequence continues at coordinate 7,286 of PVKS010052681.1, forward strand.
GTCATTCAAATGTTCTTTGTGAAGAACATAACCAAAGTTTAAAAATAATGCAAGTTTTATTAAGGACTTTGACCCTAACAACACCAACAAAAATTAAACACATCCAAATGATTATTTGTCATTTAAATATACTCTGTACCCACTAAAACTGTTCAATCTTAGCATAATGAAATCTTCTCAGTAACAGTGTAATGTACAGTTAAAAATGAATTTTGAATAAGGCTATTATTATCTTGTTCAGATTGGCCAATTTGTCTCAACTCCAAACTGGAGAGGTCTTATTAGAGGATAAAATGCCTTTGCCAATTCAATTCTTTATTTAATGCAAGTGCTGTGGTTCAGATTAAGTGAACACCTGGCCAAAATAACAAGAAAAAAAGATTATAATTAGCACAGGCAATCAGACGCCAGTATTATAAAACATAACACTATCCCATGGTTATCTAAATCCAATTTGTTGATATCAACACTTATCTCCAGTGCTGCAAACCTCTCCCTAGATTTCCCATCTACCTCGCTCCCTCTTATCCTTCTTTCTTTCAATCCTTCTCCTTTATCCTTTTTAATTTTCTTTCTTTCCTTTCCCCTCCTTTTTTTTTCTTTTGTCTTCCCTCCTTCCTTTCCCTAAGGGTCAGATGTAATATTCTGACTCTAGATAGATCTTTTCCTTCAACTGAATGATTATATGAGGAAAATAAAACTGTTAAGTATTGTGAAAACAATTTTTAAGAGAAATTTTACATAAATGTGATGAAATAGAGCATTTCTTCATGATTTCTCTGACAACTATAGATTACAAATGATACTTATTATTCACAATTCTAGAATATAAACTTTGAGCTTCATGTACATTTTACTTTTAAAGGCTTAATTTGCATTTATCAATCTATATTCCTTTAAAAGATAATAGTCTAGGGGCTCTGGTTGTAGCTCAGTGGCAGAGTGCTTGCCTAGCACACGTAAGGCACTAGATTCAATCCTTAGTACCACATAAACAATACAATAAAATAAAAATGATATTAAATTTTTTAAAAGATAATGGTCTATTTTCTACTCTCCAAGGTTTATCAATAGAGTTGCTTAATTTTTAAAATGGCTACATTTAAAAAATCCAAAAATTAAAGCTATAATGTTAATTTCCATTTTTGCTGAATTTGCTTAGTAAATGTTATTATCTCAAAACTGCAGCATCCCCCCTTTTTGAAAATAAGAGTTTAAATTCTGCACCTAGTTCATTTGTTATGGAACCTAATATTAATCACTAACATTTGTTGAATATTCACAGTAATAAATACAAAGTATTTTTTCATGCACTACCTAATTTAATGCTCCTGGTAACCTATGAAGCAGAGAGCATAATTATCCATATCTTACAGAATGATAGATTCATATCCAGGGAAGTTGAATCTCTCATCCAAAGTCACATAGCTGTAGAAGTAGAGTCAAATTTTGAATCCAGACAATCTAACTCCAAGCCTATATTTTAGACATAATATATTGTTTCTTCTTGTAAATAATAGTAGTGGAAGAATTGGTATAATTCTATCGTGAAAGACTTTATCTCTTATTTCTGTATTTGTTACCATAATTTAACTACAAAATTTTCAGCACAATGTTTAAATAGACTATAGGTACAAACACATATATACACAAATATATATAAATAGTACAGTTACTCACAAACTGTATGTAATAAGAACACAGGCTTAAGAATCAAGCATATTTGGATTTGAGTCCTTGCTCTGCTACTTACTAGGAGGGTGACACCTATCAGCCTCAGTTGCTTATTTTTTCCTGAAAAATGTAGCTGTGAACACATGTTAAAAGGCAGTAGCAGAAAATATCTTTATATATGTACACATATATGTGTATACATATATAGTATGCACACATCTCTACATATACAGTACTTACCGTTATAAATGACAAATGTTAATGTGTATTCTATGTGTTCTATACCCAGAAAAAGAAATCAACATTCAGAGAATGACTTGTCGTTCAAGGTACATTAAATGCAAGTTTTTTATTATTAATTTTTATTCCTACTGAATTATTGAAGTCATTTTAAAATGATGTTTCCCTCATTGTGTCTGCCTTGTTCCTTATTTTTTAACAGGTAATTCTCCAACACTTGGGTATCTCTTCCACAATTTACTATTTCTTTAGATATCTTTGGAAGCTTTTAAAAGGGAGATGACTATGGTTATAAAACTTTCAGTTACCTTTCCTATCCATTCAGAAATATAGATGTTATCAACTATGTTTTTTTCTAGCTAGGTAAAACATATTTAAAACAATATATTCATAGGTTGCTAGTTGATGTCATAATTTTACCAAATGAGTTCCAATGGGGCTAAGAAATGAAGTATTGTATTAAAAGCATGTTTATTTGAATATGGCATGACATAAATACCAATATTGAGTATTTATAACAATATAGAATATTTTTTAAAGAGTGGGACAGTGAGAGAGAGAGAGAGATCGAGAGAGAGGGCAAAAAAGAAAAAGAAACAATTTTATTTAGTTTTTTATGTGGCTTTTGCTATTCTAACACTTTATTGTATGTGGTGTTGGGGTTTGAACTCAAGTACTCTCACATGCTGGGCAAGTGCCATAACAACTGAGCTACTGCTCCAACCCAAAATCTAGGTTATTTTAAAATATTTTATAGTTTGTTACTTTTTCATTTATAGCTAAATTTCAATTATCCCTATCATTGGAGGAGGAAAATTGGCACTGATAACACAGAATAGTAGATAACAAACAAATCCCAGATTATTGTTTGATTCTGTGATATGTTTTGTCTATACAGTGCCAAACACTTTAAATGTAAACAGTACAATGGAGTTATTTAGTATTAAAACATTTAAAAAATACCAGTTGTTTGTTAATTTATCTAAGCCAACTATTCTTGAAGGTTTATATTTTCTTCCTTTTTAAATTCATGGTTACTATAGTTAATTGCATTAATTCACACTTAGGCTGAACAGAGTAGAGAGAGTAGTGTGCTTGCTGATAGAGGAAAAGCTTTCTAAAAACTTGGTGGGAAATGGTCTAGGACAGTGTTGTGAACAGTACAAAATCTATACTTTAAAGGAAATCTTCTGCCAGATTTTATCTTTTTTACCCATACCTTCTGCTTGATGATCATCTCATTGATATCTTCAAGATCACCGACCATCACCCTTTGTGATTTTATGACTTGATCAAGCAGAGAAAGCCAGTCAGTAAGTTCTGTCCAAGCCCTGTTGAAATCTGCTAGAGCAGGAACCTCCAACAGCAAGGAAGATGGCATTTCTAGTTTGGAGATGGCGGTTTCCTTGGTAACCACAGGTTGTTTCACTAGAGTAACAGTCTGGCTAGGAGCTAAATTAAAAAA
>PVKS010052682.1:0-10664 GCA_004027875.1 Aplodontia rufa
AATGAAGACAGTACCAGACAAGCAAAAGCCGAAAGATGCCAAAAGCAGATTCCTACTGAAGGAAGTTCTAATGGGTGTCTTTAATGCAGAGGAAAATAGTCACAGATGGAAGGGTAGATATACAAGAAGCAATTAAGAGCAGTAAAAATAGTAAATGTGTTCTTAAATATAAATAAGTATTGACAGTAGACTACTATAACAATAATATCTTCTGGGACCCAAAGTATTTATGGATCTAAATGTGTAAAACAATAGCATATAAGTAAAGAGCATTGAAAATAAACTTTTTTATTGCCCAGGAGAAAAAGAAAAAGTGATATTTAATAGCTTTTATGACTAAAGTATAACTTGCACATTGAAGTGTAAACTGTTAATAGAACAGAAAAAAATGTTTAACCTCCAAATTTAAAGTTGTAATAAAATCCAAAAGGAGACATTAAAGATAGAAAAAGAAACAAATCCAGGGGGAAAACAGAAAATACTTATTAAATAGCAGAATTAAAACCAAATATATCCTTAATTACATGAATCATAAATATTCTAAGACTGCCAGAATTTGAAAAAACACTCCAACTATGTGTTATATGAGGCAGATTTAAAGCAAAAAGTAAGTAAAAGCTTAAGAGTAAGAAGCTAAATCAAAAGTCTTCTATCCAACAGAAATATGGTGTAGCTATATTAATATTTGTCAGAATAGACTTTTGACAGAGAAGTACTCTATAAAAGGAAAGTCACTTCATAATGATGAAAGTTTTAATTCATGATAAGTACATAATTATATGGCCTCAACATTTTAAAGCAAAACAGATGGAAACACAAGGAGAGATAGACAAATCTACAATCATGGTAGAAGGTTTTAACAAAACTTTCCCGGTGATTATATGAGGACAGTGAGCAAACAGGAATTTAATGACAAATGATGAATACATATTCCCACCATTTGAATACAAAATACTTACAAAAATTGGTCAGACATTTGGTCATAAATTAATCCTCAATCATTTTGAAAAGGCGGGAATCACAAAGTGTGTTTTCTTTGGAATTAAAATGAGATAGAAATGATCAGCAGATAGCTAAAAGATCTCCATGTATTTATAAATTAAGAAATTGTTTCTCAATAAACTTTGACCACATGAATTTTGAATTCATTGACGAGAATTCCCTGAACTATTTATTACTAAGGTGATTGTACAGTGATAATTTCTCTCACTTAATTTTTTTTTCCTGCCTGTATTAGTTGGCATTATACTGTAAGGAAAGATTTTTCCTTCAGTTCTTTGATATTTATTTATTCATATTGGTAGGAATTTCTGGATTGTTTTGTATATGATTCATTATTGCCTCTAAATATTTTATGCTCAAATTGTCCAAGATTTCTCTGATGAGAATTCCTTTTCATATGTCCCATGAGCTTTTGAGGGCTTTCTTAGTTTTTGACATGAATCAGGCCAGGCTTACATTTTACTTCCCATGCCCCAGTCCTAAAATTAGCCATTTCTTACAAGAAACCCATTCAGTGAGTAATTGTTATACAAACTACAATATGAACATTAGGTATGCTTGTTGCTGTTGGGATATTATTGCTCTTATAAATCCATGCCTTAAATTACAATCCACTAACACAGGTTTCTCCTGCTACTTCCCAATTTTTTATTTTTCCTCATTTTTCTCATAATGAAAAACCTGACCCTAAAAGCATTCATTTGCTTATTCATTCATTTTCAAAAGTTTACAATTCATTTTAGAATAAGTATAGCCATACCATAAAAAAATGCTGTCAAAAATTTCATTGGAGAGTGTGTGTGTGTGTGTGTGTGTATGTGTGTGTGTGTGTCTATAAAATGTTTTGCACTGAGAATTTTTAGTCAAAGCATTGTGTTCAAAATGCTAGAGATAGTTTGAGTTCTTTTATTTCCACGTGTGTTTGTGTTTGTTTTTGGTACCAGGGATTGAACTCAAGGGTACTCTAAACCGAGCTATATCCCCAGCACTTTTTCTTTCTTATTTTGAGAAAGAGTCTTGCTAAATTGCCCAAACTGACATTGAACTTCTGATTCTCCTATCTCAGCCTTGCAAGTAACAGGGATTGCAGAGTTGCCTCACCAGTCCGTCTTTTATGTTTTTTTTTTTGTTTTCTTATTATTAATTTATTCTTCCCATGTGGTTTTGATGTTTAAATGTTTTTTCTTTGTTTCTATATGTATTCAGATTTCTCCAACCTTGTTGAATTTTATTTTTTAACCTTATATAATGTTCTCTGTCTCTCTCCCTCCCTCTCTTTTTTTAGCAGTGCTAGCTATTAAACCTAGGGTTGTGCACATGCTAAGAAAGCACTTTACTACCAAGCTACACACCCAGCCCTTTCATATGATCTTCTAAGAGTCAAAACTATGCAAATGGTATATTTGGGGAAATGTCACTCCTCTTCTTTACCTTGATTAACCTGTTCATTAATTTCTAGAGTATAGTTTTTGAGTTTTTCCAAAAAATGACTGTATACACACAAACATATATTGTTGTTTCTCCTGTCTTATGTAAAAGATAAAATTATCACATATAAGTTAATACTTTCCTTTGCTTTTTCACTTGGTAACATGTCCTGGGAATCAATCTGTATCAATTCCTAGCACATGGCAGATATAAACCTATCATGTGAATGGCCTTAACACTCAAATTAGAAGCTAAATTCATTCTGATTTTTACATTCCCTGATACTACATTGTGTGGATATAACATACTTAGTTAATCTTCTGTGTGTGATCACGTAAGATTCCAATATTTTGAAACCACCAATAATCCTACTAGGCATAATCATATCTCCATGTGTGTGTGTGTGTGTGTGTGTGTGTGTGTGTGTGTCTGTGTTTCATATTATTGGAAGTTTACCCTCAGGATCAATTCCTCCAAGTGGAGTTAATTGATTAAGGAGTATATATAGTTGGGGGTTGAACCATTTTGCATTCCTACCAGCAATGCAAGACAGTCTCTGTTTTCAAACTTCTAATATTATGGCAATCCAGTAGGTGGGAAATTTTATCACAATGTAGTTTTAATTTGCATCTATTTTATCATAATTAAAACTCTGCTTCTTTTTATATAAACATATGGAAATCAAACAAGTGCCATTGCTAAATCAGTTTTGCAGTGATTTAGTCTTTTCCCCATTTTTCTGATTTTTTATATTTTTATTTCTTAATTTTAATAGCAATGTATCATAAATACAATTATGAACTACAAATAAAAATTTTCAGCTTGCTATTTGATGTAGCTTATGGTATTTTTGCCATGCAAAATTAATTTTATTTTTATGTAGTTAATTTTATCAATCAGATTTCTTTCTATGTTTAGTGAGAATTACAAATCTTTTTCTCACATGCAGGTTAGACAATAAATCACACATACCTTCCTCATCTTTCATACTTAGACCTTTGATACATTTGGAGTTTATTCTTGTATATGGTGAAATACATTCATTTTTGCCTTCTTCCAAATAATAATTCAGTTGTCTCATGCCATTTATTTTAAAAGTCCATCTGCCCTGCGATGTGAGATGCCATCTCTATAGTCCATTGCACTTTCTTATGGACTTGGGCCGACTTCTGAAGTGTACACTGTAGTCCACAGTGTCTACTCCAGTGCCAGTTCCATACTGTTTTAATTAGAAATGTTTATAATCAAGTTTCTTGTCTGATGTGTTTAGTCTCCACTCATTTATTCATTTTTTCAGAGCATGTTTAGACATTTCTCAGTGTTTAATTTTCAACATGAACTTTATCATAAACTTTCTGTCGACTGTAAAAGCCTGTTTATATTTAGACAGGGAGCTCTTTAAATTTGCAAACTGATATCCTACATAGTGGTGCAGGCCTATTATCCCAGCATCTAGGAGTATGGCAAGTTCAAAGTCAGCCTCAGCAATTTAGTGAAAACTGTCTCAAACTTTTTTAAAAAACAGTTGAGAATGAAGCTCAGTGGTAAAGTGTCCCTTGGTTCAATCCCAAGTACCAAAAACAAATAAATAAATCTGCACAGTAATTTAGGAAGAAATGAATAACTGAATTTTTTTAAAAAAGTCTTTATACATGATTTAGGCGATGGTCACTGTCTACTACACTTTACAACCAACTTTATATGGTTACTATCATGTCTTCATTCATCACCACTTATAATTCATCTCATGAGAATGAAATTTATAGCTACATCACTCTACTGAAACTGTCCTCTGAGTTCACTAGTGACTTCTTAATTGTCTAATTCATCAGTTCTCAAGCTCAGCATACCTCTCTACCCTTAAACATTAAAGGACCCCATAGTGCTTTCCTTTATAAGAGTTATTTCAATATTTACTGTTATAGAAATAAAAAATGAGAACACTTTAAATTATTTATGTGATTTTGTTAAAAAATAATAGCCCATTACATGCTCACTTAAAGAGCTAGATCTATGAAAAATGTATGTGTTTTCAAAAACAAAACAAAGCGATTATAGTAATTGCTTGTTTTTCAAAGCTTCTTATTCTTCTGGTTTAATAGAAGACAGCTGGGTTCTCATCTGCTTTTGTGTCTGGCTTACTGAAACAGGACGCTTTGGTTGAATTTGTGAAAACAATACACACCTCACACAAATAGGTAGCTTTAACATAGAAAAGTTTCTTAATTGTCTTGAGATAATTGTGGTCATTCTTCTTTGACATTGCACAAAATTCAGCAAGTGGTAGTTTCCTATGTTTAGTTGCAGTGTGGAATCTGAAAGCCTGATACTGAATTTTTCATATCCTATTACATTAAAATCCACTAATCTTTCCTGTACTTTGGATGGGTAGATTACTCATGCTTTATTTTGTAACATCAAGCATAGATCATTGGGAAAATATTGGCTCACTGAGTTATGCTGATTTTTCCAAATATTGATACATTTCATGACACAATACCAAAAAAAGCATGCATCAATATTCCTTATCAATATTAACATAAAAGTCTTTAAATAGTGGGAAGATGCTAAGCTCCCAAGGGTGGATACAAGCTTCCCAAAATTCCAGTATTCATGTGAAAGCTTAAAGTTTTTCACAGGTGTACCATTTGTATGTTTCTGATGAGCTCAAGTCAGTCATTTTTTAGAAAACTTCTGCCACACATCCAAATCTGAATAACTGCTGTGTCTGGCAGTCTTACTTTCAAGTCCTAAGTCTCAATATCTAGTAGAGTGTGTCCTGCAGAATGTGTTCTTCAGAATCATCCAGATTAATCTAAGGCCTTTTCATTTTCATATAAAACTTAAATTAGCTTGTCAACCTCAAAAACAAAATTTGTTGTTCGTAAAACAAACAACAACAAAAAAAACAGAATTGCATTGAAGATATATAAATAGTTTGAGAATTGAACATATTAACAGCAGTGTGGCTTCCAATTCCTGCATGTATGTATACATGCAATGAAATAATTCACTACTTATTTAAGTCTCCTTTAATTGCTTTCTTATGTTTTATAAAGTTTTCACATTAGCAGTCTTATGTATCTGTTAGATTTATCACTAGGTATTTGATTATCTAGGATGGTATTGTGAATAGTACTATTTGGAGCTTTCTGCTGTTTTTGTTTTTTAGCTTGTTTCTACTTGTTTATTGCTAGTATATTGAAAGAAATACATTTGATTTTTGTGTATTTATTCTGTACCCAGCTATTTGACTAAATTCATTTAGCATTTCTAAGAGTTTAAGAGATTCATTAGAATTTTCTACATGCTCAGTGATAGCATTAATGAATAATGACAAATTGATTTCTGTTTTTCCTGTCTTAAAATTTTAATGTATTCTTCTTGCTTTATTGCCCTGATAGGACTCGCAAGTTATCATTCAATAAAAATTGAGGGAATAGAACTCTTTTTCTTTTTTCCAAGTGGAAAAATGTTTAGTATTTCAACATTAAGAATATTTGTTGGTTGTAGAGTTTCTAAAATACCTTTACTCAGATTAAGGAAGTTCCCTTTCATTCTATTTTTGTTGTGACTTTTTGTAATAAATAGGTGTTTGTTTTCTAAAACATTTTTCTGCATCTAGTGGGATGGCTATAGAATTTCTTTATTCTGTCAGCATGGTAGACTATATAAAGTTTTAAATTGCAATCAATCTTGCATTCCTGGAATAAATCCCACTTGCTAATGAGGTCTTTATTTTTTCTGTATCATTTGATTCTGTTTGACATTTTAATTAGGATTTTGCCACCATTCTCGTGAGAGATTTGCCTTGTTATTTTCTTTTCTTTGTAGTTTCCTTGCCAGGTTTTGGTTTCAGGATTATACAGTCCTTATAAAACAAATTCTAAACTGCCCCCTCTTTCTCACTTTCTAAGTTTATATAAGATTTGTCTTTTTTCATCTTTAAATGCTTTGGAGAACTAATAAATGTAGTCACATGATGGTGGAGCCATCTGAGCCTACAGGGTAGTATGTGTTATAAAAGGTCTTAAATATTGATTCAGTTGCTTCAAAATGAATAGGAATATTATCATTCCATTTTTTTTCATGTCACTTTTGGTAAGTTGTAATTTTCAAGGAATTTCATTTCATCTAAAGTTTCTATTCCATCAGCATAAAATGGTATATCATGAATCAACCTTTTATGTCTCTATAATATGTAGTGACTTCCTCTTTCTCTTTTTTGTTTACCTACTAGGAGTTTTTAAATTTTATTCAACTTCTGCACGAGTCACCTTTTAGTGATCAATTTTGTTCATTATCCATTTTTGTGCTATTGGTATAAACTCTTATTTCTTTCTGCTTGCCTTTGGCTTAGTTTGATCTAATTTTTTAAGAAAAACAATTTCAGTGACCCTGGGCCCTTCTTAATTTCTAGTAAAAACATCTAAATCTGTACATTTTCCTTGAAATTTTGTCACCATGAAAAGTTCAGTTCACTGCCATCGGATGAGGCTGATGGCTCTATCTTCAGATAGAGCAATAAGAGAAGAAACTATTGGTAACAAGCCAGCAATTTGGAAGATGGAGGACTTTTGCCCAGGAGTTCCATCTTGCCTGGGGGTCACAGGTGCAAAGCTTATAGAGGAATTTTGTGGAAGTATATTTTTAGTCATCACCAGGTGGGCGCCAGGGTGACCATCATTAATTCTGCAGCAACCAGCAACTCTGACATCTTGATGTTATCTTAAAGGTCACCAGAACTTCCTGGTTCCTGTAAATCCAGATAGATTACTGATTAAGAGGTCTTATGACTGATGTCTTTCTTGTTGCCCTTTTCCTGACAAAGCTGACTAGCAGTTAATTTTTTAGGGAGTAAGGCACAAGGGAAGCAAAGTGAAAAACAGATTTGCTAGGGACAAGTTAACCCATTCAGCTGCTTCAATTCTATTTGCATGGCATCTGGCAAATTTTGCCATGGATTTTCATTTCAGTTCAGAATATTTAGTAATTCTCTTATGATTTCTTCTTTAATCCTTAGATTACTTACAAGTCAATGGGTTAATTTTCAGATTTGAGGAAAATTTTCAGACAGATTTCTTATCAAGTTGTAGTTAATTCCATAGTGGTCAGAATATCTATGTTTATGGGGCTGGAGCAGTGGCTCTGCCAGTGTGGCACTTGCCTGGCATGCATGAGGATGTGGGTTCAACCCCAGCACCACATAAACAATGAAGTGTCGGAGCAGCAAAGACAACATGAAGGACTAGATAAAATTGATTCTCTCTCTCCTCTCTCTTACTGTCCCTCTCTCTTTTAAAAAACGAATATCTATGTCTCTACCTACATATCTATATCATCTGTATCTATATAGCATGCTTCCATCATATGCCTTTCATTGACATTGGTGTTTAGGCCCAGCATTCAGATTCTCTGGAGAAATTTTCTTCATTATAAATCATAATAGTGGTTTCTGGTGTGGATGGACATGGTAACAGAATTCATGTTCTGCAGATTTTCTGTCCTTTAAATGTTACTTGAAGAGTAGTGTTAAAATCTTCTATCCTTGATTTGTCTGTCTCTGCTGTTAGTTCTTTTGACATTTGCTTTATAAATTAGGGGACAACGCTACTTTGTCTGTAATAAATATGACTCTATCTTCCTATAGGAATCAGATTCGTGATGTTAAAAAATATTTCTCTTGTCTCTCCCAATATTTTTTTCTTCTAAGATCCACTTTCTCTGAAATACTAACTTCCTGTCATTTAGTTGTACTAGTTCCTATGGCATATTATTTTGCAATCTTTTATTCTTAAACTGTCTCTGCTCTTATATTTTTAAGTAAATCACTCATAAGCAGAATATAGCTGTTTATGTTTCTCAATATAATCTAAAAATATTTAGTTTTTTGCTGAAATTTCTCGATGCAATGATTTAAGGCAGAGCTACTGTTTTCCACTATTCTGTTTCATCTTCATTATTCTTTTCTTTTTAAAGAGATTCATTGAGATATGTCTGATGTAAAATAGCTGCACTTTTTAAACCTGTACAATTCGATAAGTATTAAGATATGTATAAATCCATTACAACCTCACCGCACTCAAGATCAGAAAGGTATCCATCCACATCGACTTTCCTCCTGCCTTTTTGTAGAATTCCTGATTCACACTTCACCGTCCTTAGGCAATCACTGCTCTACTTTCTGTTACTATGTGTGAGTTTGCATTTTCTTAGATACAATATATCCTCACTTGTGAAATTTGTTAGGAAGTAACCAATGTGTGTATCGATAATTAGTTCATTTTTATTGCAGAATAGTATTCCACTTTGGATATTTAATTTGCTTTGCAATTCTGCTATTATAGACTTTTGTTTTCTTTCTAGTTTTCAGATGCTATGAAAATTTGTGCACAAGTCTTTGGGTGAACATATACTTTCACATCTCTTGGAAAAACAATCAAATGTGGAATGGCTGGGTTGTAGTACAGTTGCATATTAAGAAACTGTCAAACTTTTCTAAAATGCTTGTGCCATTTCGTATTCCCACCAGCAACATATAAGAATTATAGTTCTACATCACCCCCAAAACTTGGTATCAGTCTTTAAAATTGCTGCCATTCCAGCTGGGCACAGTGGTGCATGTGGATTACAGAATCCCAGCAGTTTGGGAGGCTGAGGAAGGAGGATAACAAGTTCAAAGTCAGTCAGTCTTCACAACTTACTGAGGCTTTAAGCAACTTAGTGAATATAAAAAGGGCTGGGAATGTGGCTCACTGGTTCAGCACCCCTGGGTGCTGGTTTCTATTCTGGTTTTAATTTGCATTCTCCAAATAATCAATGATATTGAGAATATTTTTATGAGTACATTAGTCATTTTTAACACTCTATAGTTAAATGTCTGATTATTTTTCACTTCATTATTAGCTTGTCTTCATATTATAGGCTTTTAATTGTTTTTATGTAAAAATATGACATATGTTTTAAAAAATATTTTCTTTCATTTAGCAGCTTAGCTTTAATTTTAATAGTGTTTTTAGAAGAGTTATATTTTAATTGTCATATAATCCACACTTTTGAGATATTTCTCATATATTTTGTGCTTTTAGTCATATTTAAGAAATGTTTGCAAAACCTGTGGTCACTAAGTTTTTCTCCAATGTTTTATCCCAGAGGCTGACATTCTTAGCTCCAATATTTGAGCCAATGATTCAAGTGTAAATCTGTATGTGGTTTAAGGTGAAGGCTGAGGTTCAGTTTTATGCACAAGACTATCTAGTTCCAGAAAGTTTTGGTAAAAGGATTATCCTTTCCCATTAAATTAGAGGTTAATCAGTGTCACATATGTCCAGAATCAACTGATGCTATACACTTTCATCTATTTCTGGTCTATTCTGCTCAATTAATCTCTACATCTATATTTATGCCAATTACATATTATCTTGACCAATATAGCAATAGTAAATACTGAAATTCTATAGCATGAATCCTCTCACTTTGTTCTTTTCAAAACTCTTTTGACGATTTTGAATGCTCTGCATTTCCATATAAATTCTAGAATTGCATAGTAAATTTCTACAGTAAGAGTCCTGGTGAAATTTTGGTTGGGATCGCATTAAGGTTATGATTCAATTTGAGGAAACTTGACATCTTAATGATATTGAATAATTTGATCCCTGAACATGGTAATATTTAATGTCTTCTAGTATTATTTTTGGCTCATCCTCTTGCACATATTTTGTTGAGATTTCCCCCCAGTTTTTCTTTTTAATGTCACTTCCAATTTTTCTTTCTTATTACACAGAAATATAATTGACTTTGTACTACAAACTCGCTAAGCTCACTTTCTATTTGCAGCAGCATTCTGTATACTTCTGTAGTTGGAGACATAGACGATCAGGAAATCTGTAAATGAAGGCAATTTTGCTTCTTCATTTTCAATTTGTGTAAATTGTATCTATTTGTTGACTTATTGCCTTTACTGTAAAAAAGCATTTAGTCATTCACAATTAGATTTTTGTTTATTTGTCTGTTTGACTTGACAGATGTTCTTTGAAAGGGTGAAGAAGTTTCTGTCCATTACTAGTTTATTGAGAGTTATTATCATGTGTATGTGCTGTTTTTTAAAATGCATTTCTTCCTACATCCTGAGATGATCATATGGATTTTCTCCTTTAATCTCTTCACCTGGAAACTTACATTCACTGATTTTTGAAAATTTATGAAACTCGCCTTTCTAGAAGAAACACCATTTG
>PVKS010052683.1:0-10579 GCA_004027875.1 Aplodontia rufa
TTCAGAGCATTAGGGGGATGGCTCTATAGGATACTTGGAGGTGTAGGGAGGGGGAGGGAAGAGGGTATATGAAGAACTCATGGGAATCTGGAGATTGGGAAAATGGGGGAACCATCCCAGAAGCCAATGTCATTCTTCCACGAACTACCCATTTAACACATGAGTTCTTCTGGGGGAAACTGCAATAGGTAAATTCCAAGGTGGTTATCCATGATCTGGTTTTCCCCTCGATAACAAAGTTTATATCCATTGATTGCTAATGTTTTGATAATGTTTCCCCCTCAACTGTATTTCTATATTCTTCTACTAAAGAAAAAGTACTTTTCAATGGCAAAAAAAATAAATTGGAAAAAAGAAAGTCAAATTATCTCTGTTTGAATATTATATTTTACATTGAAACAGCTAAACACCAAAAAAATATTTTGCAACTGCCAAAAAAAATTCAGTCAAGTTGCAAGTTATAAACTTAATGTAGAGCTTTCCGTGCCAGCCAGGGAGGGGTCCGTACAGCATTGTTCTTGGTTCTCGTGGTAACTTAAAGGGAAACTGTCACCATGTCCAGAGCCCTTGATGTCCTGCAAATGAAGGAGGAGGATGTCCTCAAATTCCTTGCAGCAGGAACCCACTTAGGTGGCACCAACCTGGATTCCAGATGGAACAGTGTATCTACAAAAGGAAAAGTGATGGCATCGACATCATAAATCTGAAGAGGACCTAGGAGCAGCTTCTGCCGCAGCTCGGGCTATTGTTGCCATTGAAAACCCAGCCGATGTCAGTGTCATATCCTCCAGGAATACTGGCCAGCAGGCTGTGCTGAAGTTTGCTGCTGCCACCAGAGCCACTCCTATTGCTGGCCACTCCACTCCTGGAACCTTCACTAACCAGATCCAGGCAGCCTTCCGTGAGCCACGTCTTCTGGTAGTTACTGCTCCCAGGGCTGACCACCAGCCTCTTACAGAAGCAGCGTACGTCAATCTGCCTACCATTGCTCTGTGTAACACAGATTCTCCTCTACGCTGTGTGGACTTTGCCTTTCCATGCAACAACAAGGGAGCTCATTTTGTGGGTCTGATGTGGTGGATGCTGGCTGGAGAAGTTCTGCGGATGCGTGGCACCATGTCCCGTGAACACCCATGGGAGGTCATGCCCGATCTCTACTTCTACAGAGATCCTGAAGAGATTGAAAAGAAGAGCTGCTGAAAAAGCTGTAACCACGGAGGAATTTCAGGGTGAATGACTGCTCCAGCTCCTGAGCTCACTGCTACTCAACCTGAGGTTGCAGATCGGTCTGAAGGTGTGCAGGTGCCCTCTGTGCCTATTCAGCAATTCCCTACTGAAGACTGGACCGCCCAGCCAGCCACTGGAGACTGGTCTGCAGCTCCCACTCCTCAGGCCACTGAGTGGCTAGGAGCAACCACCGAGTGGTATTGTTCTGTAAATATGTAAGCAGAATGGAAATGCAGTTATGGAAAATAAAGGCCAGTTCTTAAAAAAAAATTTAATATACAAAAGTAATATCATTTTATATTTCAGTAATGAAGTGGTTGAAAAAGAAAAATTTAAAAATAGTACTATTTACAATATCTATAAATAATTGAAACCAGTTGAAAATTTGCTACATAAAAATTATAATATGTAGATCACATAAACTGTAGAGGATGCACACACACACACACACACACACACACACAGTAGAAAGACATCCCATGCACATGGATTGAAATAATTACCATTTTTATAATGTTCTTACTAAACATTATAAATTGATTCACTTTGAATTTAATGTTTTTCTCCATTGATTTGTCATTTTCTATTTAGTTATTATATCTAAAAATTTATTTATTGTGATTATGTATATCTTGCTTGCTTTTTTCCGAGCTTTTTGGTTAGAAGCATAGATATTTTATCCTCTCATTTTTTTCTTTTTCTAAATAGATATGGAAATTCATTTCCTTCTAAGAACTGCTTTAGTTTCAGTGTACATTTTTTTTTTCTTTTTCTTGTGGTAAGAACATTTAATCTACAATCTGAACAAAATATAGGGTGCACAACACCCTGTTAATGACTGATCAACTCTTGAACTGTGATGTGTTTTCAGTTTCAGCAAGCTTGACATGTATCTGTTTTCCTTCAGGACTCCTTCCTTGTTCCCGGCTGTTAGAAGTGTTATTTCATTTCCAAATATTTTAGAATTTTATGAATACATTACTAGTATCGGTTTGTAACATTACTGCTATTTTCAGAATATGTATTCTATGTGATTTCAAAACTTTAAAACTTATTTGTGCTTTATCCCAGCAAAAAAGTAGTTTGGTTGACATTCTCTCTGTACTTGAAAAGGATAGATTTTTTTTCGTATTGGTTGGTAATAAAGTTTAAATTACATATCTTTTGTGACCCGCTCTCCTCCTTCTTCTGTCAGTTACTGAAGAAGGGGTGCTATAGTATCGAGTCATGATTCTGGATATATACAGCTTTCTTGATCTTGTTGGTATTTGTAAACCTATTTTTGTATTCTTGCTTTAGGTATGTATTCACTTAGAATTGGTGAGTTTTCACGGGGATTGATCATTTTATTATGAGGTGTTTCGTTATCACTATTAATACTTTGTCTCATAATACACACCATCAGACAAGGGAGTAGCTACATTGCCATGCTTTATGCTTTGTGTGGTAGCCAATATCATGTGTCAAATTCACTGGGCATGACTCTCCAGACTTTTGGTCCAACATCATTCATGGTGTGTTTTTGGATTCGATTAGCATTTGAATCAGTAGATTAAATAAAGCAGATTTTCTTCCCCAAAGTGCATGGGCCCCATTCAGTTAGGTGAAGAGTTGAATAGAACTAAAATGCTGAGCCATGAGGAAGAACTCCCCCTGCCCATCCACCTTCAAACTGGATGAAAGGTTTCTTCCTTCCTTCGGATTTCAACTGGAACATTGGCTCTTCCTGGGTCACCAGCCTATTGACATTTATTCTGGAACTACCCCTGGAGCAATTCTGATTCTTAGACTTTCCAGTATAGACTGGAAGCTGAATTGACAGTCTTGGGTCTCCACCTGCCTGAGTACTTCAGAACTCATCAGCCTCCATAATTATGTATGCCAAATTCTTACAATAAACCAATTTCAGATACGCATCTGTATCATGCATGCATACATATGTATATGTGTCCATGCACGCATAAAACATGTATATATGTTATATATACACATGCATGTATAATATACATGGATTATATATTTATAATAGATTATTGTACATATTACATATGTGTATGATATATACACATTTACATGTATGCATATGCTGTATGTTTTTATGTATATATTCATAGGCATATATGTGTGTGTGCGTATGTATATATATATATATATCCATGACTAATGGCTCAGGTGTTGTAAATACATGGTCTGTTTTTCTATAACTTTACTTTCAACTTCTCTGTCCTTTTACATTTAGATTTGTAATATTTTTTGTTGTACACAGTCCTCTATCCATCATGTGAGAATCTCTGCCCCCACAATGCATGTCTAGTCATTTAAATCTGATTTTAGCACTAACACTTTAAGTCAGCCATCTTGGTATTATTTGACATCTTTGCTTTTTTATAGTTCTTCTATGTTCTATTTTATTTTAAGCATATTAGAATTTTTTACTAGTTTTCTATCTTATGCCCTCTGTTTCTTTTTAGCTATATTTATTTTACTTTCATAACGTCTGTTCTAAAGAGTAAACATTCATGCAT
Source organism: Aplodontia rufa (assembly GCA_004027875.1). NCBI lineage: Eukaryota > Metazoa > Chordata > Mammalia > Rodentia > Aplodontiidae > Aplodontia > Aplodontia rufa. The sequence continues at coordinate 3,753 of PVKS010052683.1, forward strand.
TAATTATTAGTTCATTTCAGATAATGTTGTGACTAATATGATAACCCAGTTTCATGCCTCATTTGTGTTTCGTCCTACATTTTACATACACATATAGTCACCCTCTATTCCTTTCTCCAGCTTTTCACCTTAATGTGCTGCCCTCACCCTCTGCCCTCAAAGACCGTTCATAATATCTCTGGGAATGCATGTCTGCAGAAGATATCATTCTTGTGTTTTTGAAAGTGACTTCTTTTGCTTTACTTTTCAAGATAATATTTCCTGGGCATAGAAAATTTAGTCAGTTTTTAAATTTTTCCAATAATTCAATTTATCTGCTATCATATGAGTGACAAGTGCTCATATCTCTCTTAATTGAACCCTTTTATGCAATATACCAGAAAACCCCAGTTAGTTTTAAAATTTTCTCTGTATCTCACCTGTTCATCAGTGCAACAAAATCAACTGTGGTTGGCTGTGGTTATTCTGATAAGGTTCTGCAGGATTATTGGATTTGTGGATTGATATCTTGGATGCATTTTTCTCTATGTGAATATCAGTCATCTTTTCTTTCTGGGCCTCTGATATATTTTGTGAATATCAGTCATTATCTTTTCTTTCTGGGATCCCGATTCTATTTTATATTTAGTTGTGTGTGAAAATCTCAGCAGTGGTAGTGTTTTCTTAATTTTGTTTCTCTTAGTTTTAGTTTTGTTCATCTCTACTGATCTTTGACCAGCGCTAGTTTCCTTTGTTATGTATAACCTGCTATTAGGATCAATAACTGATTTCTTTCATTTCTGATGAAATATACTTTGTAGCTATTATTTTCTGATTTGTTTTGTTCTGCTTGGGGGTTTTCGTTTGTTTCCTGAAACTCCCCCATCTGTTAATTCATGTTTAACATAGTTTTCACAGTTATTTGAAAGTCTTATCTGGGTGTGGGTCCGCTTTGACTGACTGCTTTTTCTCTTGCTTGTGCATAGCACTTTATTGCTTCTTATCGTGATGTAATTTTCATATACTGTGTATAAAGGAATCATGGTGTAAGTAGCGTTTATTCTCAGTGACAGGCAAATGGGTGTTCTCATGACGTTCTTCTAAACATAAGGCTGAGTAAAATCCATGGGCTGTGATTTTAGTTTAAGCTGTGCTTAGATTGATCTCATCACTGCAGCTGAGTACTTTCATATTGATCATGGCAATTCCTTAGCGGGGCTTGAGCTATCAGCACTAAGGAGCCTCTGGAGAGCTTCCTGCTTGTTGCCCTACTTCCACTTTTTTAAAAATCTTTTTTAAAGAGAAAAGGACAGAGAGAGAGAGAGAGAGAGAGAGAACTAATTTTTATTGAGTTTTTCACATGGCCTTCCTTGCTCTGACACTTGGTTGTGCTTGTGGTTGCTGGGATTTGAACCCATGTACTTGTGTATGCCAGGCAAGTGATGTAACTGCCGAGCCACCACTCCAGCCCCCCCACTTCCGCTTTTGCAGAGAGAATGGTGAATTCTGCTTTACTGCTTGTATGCTTGGTTTCGGATCACTGGTGAGTTTTCTTCACTCTCCGTCCTTATTCCATCTCTCACCTCACTGCTTCTAGAGAAGAGCCCGGTGCTTAGAGGAGTCTTGCAGCTGGTTCAGCCTTATTGTCCTGCTCTACCACCACGGTGCATTCAAGCATTTCATGTTCTTCTCTGCCTTTCCATTTTTATCACTCTTTTAACCCTGCTGCTGCGCCTTTCTTCATGTGTCATTGTGCATTAATATATGCAGTTTCCTGATCAGAGAAAGACCATTCCTACATTTCCTTCAGAAATCACGTGGTCAAGTTCAAGGCAACATCTCATGATAGAGCTCATGAATCAAAGAGGATTTCCAAGCATTACTTAGATGTCTCAAACATTTAAAAAGTCTAATTGTTTATATGCAGCTATCATAAAGCAGTTTTTACTCAAAAGTATCTAAAATTCCAAGGAGACTACAAAGTTTCCACTAAAAAATGATACTTTGCTTTGCCTTTCTCTCTTCCAACCTACCCTAACACTTCAGTCCTTTCCCACGCTGGTCTTCCGTGGGATGTGCAGAATCACTAACCTGGCTCCAGGAAGTTCACCTCTTTGAGGATAAATATCTTCTTATTAATGTGTTTGTTATTTTACTCTAAAAGATTTATTCTTGAGAACCCACCACCAAATTTAGAATATTTTCTCCTATAATGCTGGAACACGGGGATCACTAAACTGAAGCAAAGGCAGAGGAACAACTGGGAATGAGAGTTTGCAAATGAAGATGTTTATCCTCTGTAACACCAGCCTTTGTGTATGGGTTCTGCCTGGAATGTGCCTTCCCTTAGCATTTTCTCCTCTTATAATTTCCCTCGTATTTTAGTTTATAATTACATGCAACTTCTTGTCTAAACTCATTTAAACTGTGATCTTCTCTATGGAAAACCCACTGTTTCTCTCACCTGCTATGGCTTGCATAAGAGTCTCCCAGAAGCCCATGTGACTTGGTTCCCAGCTGGTGGCACTACTGGAACCTTTAAGAGATGAGGTTCAGTGGAAGGGGATTTTGGGTTCCCAGTCCCCTCCCTTTGCTTCCCAGCCACCATAAGGCTCATAGGGCACATCCACCTTGTGCTCTGCCATGATATCAAGTACTGTGTTAGGTCCAAAGTGATGGAACCAAGTAATAATGAGCTGCAATCACAGAAACCCTGGGCCAAAATGAATCTTTTCCTTTGTGAAGTTGATGATCTCAGGCATTTTGTCACGGTGTTGGAAAGGTAGCAGTCTTCCAGATGAGTGCTGCTCTTTTGTCAGTGTTTGACAGGGATCCACACTTACTTCATCGATAGAATCTCATTAAATTGGCTGTTCTCTTTGAGAGGCTGCAAATAGAAATGCAGAATGTATTGGAATATCAGTCAGGACACAGAAATTATCTAGGTATCTCCTAAGTCTGTGTGTTATACTTTTATTTCTTATTTGTTCCCCTCAAATTTCTGAATATTATATTTACATACCCTTATTTATTAATTTAAAAATAATATGTTATGTTAGGTGATAATTGATTTCATGTGAAAAGATTTTGCTCAGAACACACAGCAACATGGAGAAGCAAAAGGAGTCCCTGGGAACAGAAATCAATGTGAATATCAGGATACTGTGCTTATGGGAACCAAATATTAAATTCAACTTAACATAAGAACTTCCACTGTGGATGGTGAATGCCTCCTTAATTTTTATGGTTACTGGGTTTCAATTGTGAGAGCAAAGTATGCTTTTCTATAGGAAATATCTCATTATTGTATTTTCACTTTTATATATAAAGTTGAGGTCCTCTTATTGCTCTTGGAATGACCTGAATGCAGGGACATATTCCAGGCATGTGTACTTCAGAGTCAGCTGGCACCAGTTCTGATTCATAATTTCACATGCTTTTAATGTGAATGTTAATGTGAATGTAAGACATTTTCTCCAAAATATTTATTTCACAAAATTTAAAAAGAATGTGCGTGTGATCCTATCCAGTTATTTTCATATTCTTTGAGGATCAATGCAAGAAGGCATATAAGAAAGACCTGTTTTTTCCTCAACTTTAAATTATGGTAATGGAAATATTGAGAGAGTAGAAAATAAAATAAAATTTGCCCCTGTTTTGACAATTCCTGACCTGGATAACTGGTGTCTAATGTGTGCTACAATTTAAAACTTAATAACCCAAACTTTCAAAACTGTATTCTAACATACTAGAAATGGAATCTCTGGAACAGAGGGGTGTTCTGTGGGACCTGAAGGAAACTCAAGTTTGCTCTAGTAAGGGATCTGAAGGTGAAGTGACGTTGGACAGGACAGGGAAGGATTGCATGCACATTTATTGGCTTTGATATAAAGTTGTGAAGCTACTTGGAGAAGGCCAATTGGAAGAGCTAATGTGGATCCCCTAATCAGGACCTAAGATAGAACTTGCACGTCATGTTTGGACCTGTGGACCTTAAGAGCAACTGTTATTAGTAGCACTACGGCCCTTCTTTCTACACCGCGTTCCTTTAATCCCCAAACATCAGGAAACTCTTGTAAAGGACAGCTGAGCTATGAATAATCATTTATAGAAGTATGTCAGAGCTAGGGCCTCAGAAGAGACCACCAAGGGGAAAGTGACTGTGTAACGAACCTGCCACTATTCCAGGGACGCTCCTCATTAGGGGGTAGCTTCTGGCAGGACCAGAAGAGTGGGTAGACTGAAAGAGCGGTAGGCTTGTCCAGCACACGTGGAAGGGGCTCGCTTTGGTCTACTGACACATGCAGGGGTGTTAACCTTTCACAGGTGGGAAACAAGCCCCCATGCTGTTATGGCTGGAGTTTATATAAGAGAGCTAACTTCCCTTCTCAAATGCCAGAAACATACAGCTAGGTGATTAAAATAGGGGCGAGATTGATAAAATAGTGGGTGCCAGAGCAAGGCAAGGTGCACATACCCCTTTATAGAGGCACCAGCTCCACGAGGGTGCAGCATAACAGATCCTTACCTCGAACCCCATAGCTGACACCTTGATTCCACTCTAGAGCACTATGTCTACACTGCACGGAAATGTCTACACTGCTCAAGGAAATGAGAATCCCATACACTGACTGTTTGACCAACGGAGGATGGAGTCTTAGGAAAATTCGTCTTTATTATATTCTTTTGGAGCTGAATCAAATTCACCCCATTTCCCTTCCTCTTCTTCCCTCCTGCACTCTCTGAGTCACAGCACCTAGTGAACTATCCCACAGAAAGCCTGTTTCCAGGCTATGGATTCTGAGAAATGGAGACAAGACACCCATAGACTCATGTTTTCAAAGCCCACACACTTCCTTGCTATTAATCAGTCATTTATATTTTCTGAGGGGAAAATTACCTGTTTCCCACACATTATTTTATAAACTTACAGCCATATGCTTAAAATATGGCTTCCTAACCAGGGGCAGAAACTTAATTTTCAGGGCACATTAAAAAGTAACATGTGAGCTTTGCCATCCATCAGTTACGGGTTTGAAATGGGACAGCTTCTCAGCATGAGGCCTCTGTGACTTCCCTGGCCACAGGCCAGCACTCAGAGCTCCATGCTGTCCGCGAGAGCTGTTTCACCCCCTTCTAAAGTCATGCAAACTGCACACTAGTTAAATTCTTTCTCTTTATCCTCCTCTGCTACTTCAGAAAAACAATGCTCAACTTTTTGAAATTAAATTATTCATACATATTCTAGATCTGCTCTACTACTGCTTCCTTTGACAACTGTCCTGACTCTTAGCATGGTTTTTTAGTTTCCTTCATCATCTCCACTTTAATTGTGCTTTAGATATTTGCTGAAAATAATGCATACTATAGTAGTATTGCAAGTATCTTAAATATATGCATATATTCCCTTCAGATATTTGAAATTATGTAAATGCCTTAGAAATGTCAAGTAATTTGTCCAACATCAGTGCAGAGAGTGACTGAAGGAACCAGGAACCAGGGTATGAAATGGTTGACTCCTGTCCTGTTCTCTCAGGCACCATGTACCCCTGCAGTTGGCATTATTTGGACACATGAGTCCCAAAGGTGAAGATGGCTTATTCTCTAATTCAATAAGTGGTTTTTGTGTTTTAAATTAATCTAGTTTCTGGGATCTTGGCTCTGATTCCAATGTACGTCAGTCTTCTGCTTTTCATGTGGCCCTAATTTGATGGCTTTGAAATCATTGAGGATAAATCCTCTGCTCTTTCATCTTTTAAACCCCGCAGTTAAGTGAAATGATTAACATGTTCTAATGTTCAAATACATTCCAGATTCACTGAATCTGGAATAGAGTTTTTTTTAATTGCAATCAAAATACAGTGACTTTTTGAAGTATTCTGAATTAGACTATATATTTTTATTCAGGAGAAAGAAAACTAGATATTCATATTACTACAGAAATAATTATGCTGAGGACTAAACACAGAGATGACCAGCTTATAACATTATTTCCCTTTCATTTAAATTAGGAAGTAAACAGACCCTGTGTTAACACAAAACTCTCAAATATTGTAAAGTGCTCATCTCAGATGTGGCTATCAACCCATAGGTAGTGGAAAGTCCTGAAGAAATGTATCATGACCAATTTGAATACTATTTTTGTAGAACGGCTAAAAGCTTTTTGCATAAATAGTGTCCTATCACCATTTCAACTAAGAGAAAAATAAATATAGAAACAAGATTACCAAGAATTTATTTTCCTTAATACTTGGGCATTAACCTTACAAAGGATGTTAAAGACTTCTTCAAAGAAAACTATCAAACACTAAAAAAAGAAATTACAGAAGACCTGAGTATATGGAAAAACATTCCATGCTCATGGTTAGGCAGAATCAATATAATAAAGATGGCCTTTCTACCCAAAGCCCTATACAGATTCAATGCAATCCCCATCAAGATGCCTATGGCATTCTTCACAGACATAAAAAAAAGCAATTCTCAAGTTCTTACGGAATAACAGGAGACCCAGACTACCCAAAACATTACTCTATAGAAAGGAAGAAGTGGGGGGTATCTCAATTCCCGACCTGAAATTATACTACAGAGCCATAGTAGCAAAAACAGCATGGTATTGGTATCAAAACAGAACCGAAGACCAGTGGAACCCAATAGAAGATCCTGAGACAAACCCCCATATCCTTAACTATTTGATATTTGATAAAGGGGGCAAAAGTATAGTGTGGAAGAAAGATAGCCTGTTCAACAAATGGTGTTGGACAAACTGGACAGCCATATGTAGACAACTGAAGCTGGATCCTTATCTTTCGCCCTGCACAAAAATTAAATCAAAATGGATCAAAGACCTG
>PVKS010052684.1:0-10667 GCA_004027875.1 Aplodontia rufa
AAAAAAAAAAAAAAAAAAAAAAAAAAAGATATACATTCCAGCTTCAGTTATTTGGTTATCCAGAGGCTCACTTGGAAAAGGTAGTATACATGTTTAATACTTTCACTTTATGAATCTGAAGATGATTAATTCTTTTTAAAATAAAATCATGAACATATGAATCAATACATATTTGATGAGTTTAAGTCCTTTGAAGTTTTTATCAGCATGGAACCTCAAGTTATCCCATTGTCAGCCAGTGAAACCCTCTTGGGGTTGTATCCTTAATCCCTGTGGCAGAACTCCAGTTAAATCTTTGATAAATTCTTTGCTGTCTTTGCAAGATGTGGTTTGTATTGAGCATATTCTGCTCCAGACCTAGAATTTGCCATTTCTTCAAGAAACTATTTTATTTTAGTGAGAAATACTATTCTAAGATATTTGAACTTCATGCTAGCAATAAATGTTTATTCTTACTGCATTGGTCATAGTTTTTTGATTTTTTTCAGTGGACCAAGCAAAGAAACATGTGTAGATAGGTAGATAGGTAGGTAGGTAAGTAGACAGATAAAGTACTTCATGGGATCATGTTGATAATTTTCAATTCAAAATCAAAGCTAGAGGGCTTTCATTGTACCTCTTTTTAGGGAAACCTATGTGTCTTTGCTTTCATATTAAAAATCCTGTTTCTCAAAGATACACATAAATGCTTGTTTATTAGGTTGGATTGTCATTGCTGTGACCAAAACACTTGACCAGAACAACTTGGAGGTAGAATATTTTATTTGGGGCTCATGGTTTCAGGAGGTCTCATTCCACAGTCCATTGCTCTGAGCCCAAGGGCAGGCAGAGCAGTATGGCAGAAGGTTGTGGCAGAGAAGCATTTGTCCCTTCATGGAAGCCAGGAAACAGAAAGGGAGGATGGAGGAAGGTCCAGAGGGAAGAATAACCCTTCCAGAGCACACCCCCAGTGACCCACTTTCTCTTGCCACACCCCACCAGCCTACAGTTACCACCTAGTCAGTCCATTCAAAGTAGGATGGACTCATTAGCTTAGAGCTCTCAGAACCCAATTATTGCACCTCTGAATATTCCTGCATCAGCAGGAGCTTTTGTGGGGACACCAGATATCCAAACCATAACTCTTGTTTAATCCCATATTATACGAAGCAGTAACAGGATGATATTATCATTAATAAGATCATGAAAACATTAAAAAGTTCCAACAAACCCTTCAGTGACTTGAAACAACACAAATTTATTATTTTGGTGTTTGGGAAGTCAGAAGTCCAAATTAGTCTCACTGAGCTAAAGCCCATGGAACTGTGTTCTTCAGGGGAGAATTCATTTTCTTGTCATTTCCAACTAAAATAGGCTGGCGGATTCCTATACTTATAGCTTCTTTCTTCGTCTTCATCTTCAAAGGCAACAGTGTAGGACATGTATAGCTCTTTGATTATAAGACTCTTGTTCCTTTTGTGACTATATTGGGACCTTGGAAAATCCAGAATAATCTCACATTCCAACATCTTTAATTTAATGGTATCTGCGAGATGCTTTTTGCCTTAGAAGGTGACATTCACAGGTTTAGGGGGACGAGGATATGAAAAACTCAGGGAGAGCATTATTCTTTCTACTCCAGTGAGTGTTCAGTGAGATTAAGAAAAGGTGCTACCACTATTTACCCAAAATCCTCTCCTAGGTTTTTCTCTGTTTTTCTCATCATAACTAATACTAATGCAGGCTTGGAATTTTGAGAGAAGAATTTTGTATGTTAGAGTTCTATTATGCCTTTTTTAAACAAAAAAAAATTATATGAAGCAATGTGTGCTATTTTGCAATATATTAAACCAGAAAATATTTTAAATAAGGGTATGAAAAGTGAGTTTCTACATATCATTGGGGTATGTGTGTGCATGTTTACAAATCTTTGACTCATGGTTTAGGGTACTTTATAGTAAAAAAGATATATTTAAGTAATGCAAGCGAAGTGTTTAAGCTTTGCAAGTCACTAAATAATGACAAAGAAGTCATTATTTCTTCTGCAAGTGGGTTATAGTTGGATGGCAACGGAAAAGCCATGGCTCCCCTGTCTGGTTGGAATTAGAGCTCTTCTGAAGGAGGACATGGAAGCTATTCAGGCTGCACATTCTTTAATTTCTTTTATTAAGGCCTGAACAAAGTCAATGTAGCTAGAAGGCAATATTCAGGCTTTCAGAAACTACAAAGAGTAACAGCTGGTCCCAATTACCCTCTCCACAGTGTGACCATATGCACAAATGTTCAGTTTTCTGTTTAAGTACATGAATTAAAATATAAAAAATGAATTCCTTATAAAAAGTTGAGAAATGCTGTGATCTGTGCATACATTTGCTTCTGCTAACTTTTAGCCTTGTAGTTATGGTCAAATGTATCTGTAAAGAAGCTCAAATACGGCAGCGTGTCTAAGCAGGCAGAACAGAAATCTTTTTAGCTTTAAAAGTACAATACAATAGCTTTAAAAAAAAGTTCATTTCCTGGAACAAAACATTTTTCAAGAAACGCAGAATTTTAAGAGAATCGTTTAACAAGGAAATCAAGCAACGTGGCATTAATCATACAGGAATGTAAGTAACTTTTATATCAGCTGAGTAAGACTAATAAGATTTGGCATTTCTGACTCCAATGACCTTTATCAAAACCATAGATTGTCTCTTAATATATCATATTGAACTAGAACAAATATACATGTTGAATTGACCTTTTTAATAGCAATATGGGAATGAAAACCATACTTTTTCACATTTTTTAACTTGAAGTTCAAAGGTTTTTAACACTTCAATTGTCTCAATTAATTTGAATTCTAAACATTTTATTTGAACCAGTATGCTCAAGGTCCATGAACACTATCTTTAGTAATGAGTAAAATGTACCACTGACATAATTATTAATGTTGAAACTTACCAATGTAACAGTATCTCAATCAAATATGCTTTTTATTTCTACATGGGAATATAGAGACTTGTTAAATTTAGGAATATGTATCAACTCTTTAAGTTATTGACAAAATGATAATAAAGTGCATCTTCTGCTTAAATAGGATGTTAAAGGAAATTATGAGCTGAATTAAACACAAATGGGTGCTGTATTTTTAAAAAACCAATATGAATGAAACAGAAAGTTGCTTATAAATCTTAAAAGTCCCAGAATTCCTCTTGTTATTCACTATTTTAGGCAATTTTTTTTCTGGAAAAAAATCATTTCAGTAGGTAGTCAGGGGCATAAAATGTAGTTGTAATTATATATTATAGAAATAGTGGTAAATGGCTACTATTTAAAATACCCTTACTGCTAATTATGATTTATTAATTTGCACAGTCTGGAAAGGGAGAGAAGTAATAATCAGAACTTCTCTCCAGACATAGTTTAGTTACTATTAATTTGGAGACCAGGAAGTGAAAATAAATTACTGGAAGCCTACAGCAATCCCATTTGTGTGGTTTGGCTTTCTCCATTTGTAACTTCAGTCAGCATAATAGAACATATTAATATGCTTACTTTTTGTAAGACACTTTGTTAAACTGGATGAATGAATTTTTTTAAAGTCTCACCATCTAAACCTTATTTAAAACATTTCACTCTTTCACTAGTGACAAAACAGAAAGTAGGTTGTCCAAATGGCACTGACCTATTTCTAAGAACTGTGTTTAACCAGTTGCTCCAGGCCTTGGCATTCTGGTTGAACATGCTTCTCCAGCTTCTTTAATCTAAAGTATCAGACACACTGCCACTCTCTCCATCAGGGATGTTTTTGTCACGTTGCTAGAATACATTGTGTTTCTTTGCGGTTTTCTTAACTAAAGGGGTTATCTTACTCAACATAAATTTCACATTGTAGGTTAACACTCATTTAAATTCTTTAAACTTTTAGCTGTTCCAAACCTAAATAACAAGAAGGATTCCTCCAGCTACAAGAGTCTCTGATCTATAAAAGTCAGTGCAACTCTGAAAGTTGAAAAGGCCCTTCAATAACCGACTGAATCTTTCATCATGCAGCAGAAGTGTGAACATTAATGATCTATTTAAAATTCACTGTCAGAAATATTTCAGGTCGTCAGAAAATCACCTAATATTTCATATTGGTGTATTTCAGTTATAGATGATGATTCAACTTCAGGTGATGTGTCAAGCACAATATTTAATATTCTTCTGGGAAGATTATTTCAAATTATAAATCAAAACCCAAATAAACAACAGTGCTTCACTTGAAAATCATAAATACCTGTCAAATATCAATGAATGATTTTTTTATATAGAAGTCAGATATTGATAGATGAGTGACTTGCACATTTGTTAGTGCTGTATCCAAGTCTATTCATGCTTAGAAGTCTCTGGATGTGATCAATAAGCATCTTAATAGGGCAGTCAAAATCCTCAGGAAAGATTTTTTTCACCACCACTATTTTCTTTTATATTTCTTGCTATAAACCTTTCTGTTTTCCATCTTTTATATATATATAAAATGAAGACTTAAATTCTTTCTAACCTAAAGGAAAAATAAAATAAAAGCAATCTTTCATAATAGCTGCAGTTACCTGTCAAGGACACATGGAAGAAAGAACCTCTTGCATTCTGTGCCCTTCCCTTAACATTAAGGCAGGACCTATTCATGATTCGTGGTAAGGACAGAATATCCCACAACTTCAGCTGTTCAAGTACAGAACATTTATGCTTACATTCTGGGGGAAGAAAAACTATTATCTTCAGTAAAAGAGATTTCTCCATTAAAATACTGAATTGTGCAATCTATATGGTCCTGACGTTCATCACTGTCCAGGTTCACTTTCATCCTATTAAGAATGAACAAATCAAATAGATATTTATTGTAGCACTCTCCACTTTTTTAATCTTATGAAATAGAAATGGATAACCTGCATATCTTATGCACTTACAGATATACAAATTATTATGACATTAAATAACAAACACGTTAAAAATGCAACATGATAAATTTGATTAAAGAGGCAAAGGATCACACTGATGGCAACACATGTAAAACTTGATATTATTGTCAAGGTCAAATAGAACATCTGCTTTGAAATTGAATACTTGAATTCTGTTTTTCTATGTACACAAATAAAAATGGTCACCAATTCCTTTGCAAATATGCCTTAGGAAACATTAGAATATACTTAATTATATAATTTTTCACAGGATTGATAGATGAGAAATTTAGACTATGTTAACATTTCATATAATTCTTGTGGAGATGGAATTCTGGTTTTATGTGTGTGTGTGTGTGTGTGTGTGTGTGCAAGTAAAAATGAACTTTAAACAATAGGATGAAGTAGAAATGTAGAATGTGCATGCAACATTCCATCCCTCTTTTTCAATAGTATAAAGCAAATCCACTTTTGTTGAAATTTTAGTTTTGTCCATGTTATTGCAAGTGGTTTGGCACGACAGTAGTCTACTGGGCCTTTATTAGTGTCAATAAATTCTCTAATCAAGAGTGATTAATTAAATTGAGATGAATCTTAGCTATCCAGACTTCTTGCTAAGATACTCATAGTTAAAGTAGATAGTCTATGATCCCTTTAGAAAACAAGAGAAACAGCTTTGTGCTTGAGTAAACTTTCACAAAGATTACTTTACTGGGCTTCCTTAGAGAGCATAGAATGTATTTTGTGCCCTATTTCCACCCTATTTTCATTTCCACATTAGAAAATACATAATTCTCTGCAGGCCATTTGTTGGAGCAAAGAAGATTTGGGAGTATAACTGAAATAATTATGTATATGGAGAATCAATATGGAAAGTTGAACATGGAAGAGAATATTTCAATAAAATTTGCAGAACCATATCTTGTATTAATACACAATACAATAATTTGAATTCAATATTATTAAGCTTCGAGAACAGTTGTTTTTTGCAATTTGATCTCTATTAAGTATATGGGAGCAAAAATAAATGACTATGTTTTAAACATTTCCCTAGTGCAAAAAAAGCCTCTCATTCTAGGAAATTCCTGTCTTCAGGCCAGTTCTAATAGAAAGCCACACCAGGGAATCTTTTAAAGGGAATTTCTCATAGAATATAAAATCCTTTAACAGGAATTAACTTCCTTCTGAGCCAATACCAGCATGGACTGTTTCATTTTAATACATGAAAATGTGCTGGCAGCCAACCTGGTGTATTCAGGGTTGGGGGAATCTGGTCTTCCCCACTGACCTGAAGGCCTGCAGCTATCTCTGGTAATGAAGATACTACTGAGGAAAAGAAGAAGAGGAGATGGGATAATTATGCTTCTCATTGAGTTTAAGACCATAATTAAAAGCACTTTGGCTGGATTAGATCTTAGCAAACTTGATATGAGAGTTTTCCTCCATAAACAAACCTATGATCCAGGCATTTAAACTCAGAGGGATGAAACAGGAGAATTTCAGATGCGATTCTGCATCAGGTAATTTGAGTAGAGTGGACTTTTCTGTTCATTTTAGCAAAACATTATTGAGATAGTGAAATGCAAATGTACTCTGTTCAACATCTGTGCTTTAGAGCTCTTAAATTTTATATATAGAAAAGGAATAATTCCTTTCACCTGGATTCAGTAGCTAAAGTCATACTCTTGATTCAGTAATTAAGAAATAGCTTACAATTAAGTATCTATAGCTCCTTTGCAAACACACGTTTATATATTGCTATTTCTTTTCCTTCATCTTTCTTGTCTTAGTTCTCTCTTTTCAGATGTCCCAGGTCCTCCTCCTCTTCCTTCTCCCTTTCCTTCCTCTTTCTCTTGTCCCTCCACCTCCCCCACTTCTCCTCCTCCTCCTCCTTCTTCTTTCTTTTTTTTTTTTTTGTTGTTGTTGGATAATAATGAAGAATTAGAATTGGACATGAGAAAGATTATACAGACAGTCTCTAAGAAAAAATTTTAGCACCAATGTAGTTAGAGAGCATATTAATTTCAAGACTGCCTTAACAAATTACCACAAACTTGATGGCTTAAAACAACATAAATTCACTCACAGGTATGGAGGTTTTTCGGATGTAAAGCCAAGGTGTCAACAGTGCAATGCTTCCTTGCAGGCACCAGGGAAGAGGATCTCTTTGCATTTTCTAATTTCTTTCGGATCCTAAGGACCTTGGCTAGTATCTCCATGCTTATGTGACAGTCATTTCTAAGTGTTTTACTTTCATCTTTCAGTTATAAGGACCTCATTCATTGAGTTTATAATCCACCCTAAATCCAGGATGATGTCATTTTTGAGATCTTTAAATCTCCAAAGATCTTATTCTAAATAAGGTCATTCACAGTTATTGGGGTTAGGATGTAGGGATTTGGAGGTGATGTAGATTTTGTCTTCAGGAGGGTGGGGATGTACAATTGGACCCAACACAGAGAGTAATGACAAATATTGCATGAGCGACACTAAAAGATAAAGTTTTATCTATGTGTTGTTTAACAAAGTGTGATATTATTTTCCCCTAAAACAATTCTCATATCTTAAAAGAACAGTAGCCACATTAAACAGAAACTGCCAAGAAATGTACTTTAAACATATTTCACCCACAGCTTTAAAGATGAAAATAAAATGGATATAGTATAGCAGAGAAAGAAAGCCTCCAAAACTTTGATATTCTTCTTAGCTGGTGATATAAGAAGCATACATAATTAAATTCTTAGCAATCTCTGAAATAAAATATGCTTGCACAAATTGTAAGAAATAGCAGTATTTCATATACATTTCCAACTTAAACCATGAGAATTTGAAATACCAAACACACACACACACACACACACACACACACACATACACACAAACAGAATAAGCTAAGATGAAGGAAATTTAAATTATTAAAATTCAGAACATTTGATGTTTGTGTATAACTAGATAATCAATAAAGGGGAAAAGGAATACATTGATGATACTTACCTATGCTTGGCCATCTTTTTAATCACAAACACTCTACATTTACATTTGAATGGTAAATCAACTCTCAGATTCCTGGCTTTCAAAAAAGGAAGAAGGAGAAGGAGAAGAAAAAAGAGGTGGAGGAGAATGTAGAAAGTCACAATCATTAGCATTACTTAGCTATCTAGTTTCTTGATACATAGAAGATGTACTGGTTTTTAACTAGCTTCGCAGAAAAAAACTATTTTTCTCTATGTTATACTTATACACATAATTGATCAAAAGGGAATAAGATAGAGGCAGAGAGTAGGTTTTTTTTTGAAGTTTTAAAAGTGAATACAGTAGTAGTTTTCACATGACAGGTTTTCCAACAGAAGTTTATAAAAGAAAAAACCCAACTAAGAGAAGGTGACTCTAAACAGAATGAAGGTAATTTTGTCAGGCTTAATCTAATCCAATTTAACTTTCTAGAAGTGAATTGTGCTTTGCATCTTTCCAACTTGTTAAAAAATAGCTGATTTATCTTTTTCACCTTTGAAGGGAGTTTTCTTGAGACAGTACTACTTGTTGATGAAGGAAATAGGTATGTTAGTTTTTTAGGACTGCTGTAACTCATTACCACACAGCTAAATGCAAATTTATTATCTCTCTCTGTCCATAGGTTATGGGTTTCTACAGCTCAGGTATCTCAGGTCTAGAGATCAGATGGGCTGAAATAATCCCTCTGTTTAGGCTCAAAGGTTAAAATATTGGAGTCAGCAGGGTCTGGGTTCCTTCTGGAAGCTCTGTGTGAGATCTGTTTCCTGACTCCTATAGGCCATTGTGAAATTCATTCCATGCAGTGGTAGGACCACTTGGGAGCACAGCTGATTCTCAGCTTCCAGATCTGTGTGGATTCCCTGGCTCCTGGCCTTCATCTTCAAAGGCAGCGATGATGGCTTACTCACTATTATGTTCTCTCCTGCCTGTCTTTGACTCTTCTGCCATCCTCTCCCTTCCTTCCTTCCTTCCTTCCTTCCTTCCTTCCTTCCTTCCTTCCTTCCTTCCTTTCTTTCTTTCTTTCTTTCTTTCTTTCTTCTTTCTTTCTTTCCTTATTTATTTCACAGGATAAAGAATGTTGAAAAGTGTGTTTGGGGCTGGAGTGGCGACTCAGAGGTTATGGCTCTTTCCTGATATGCATGAGCATGTGACTTCAAACCCCAGCACTACATACACAGTGAAGTCTCCAGAGCAACGAAAGCCACATGAAAAACGAAATAAAATTGATTTTATCTCTCTCTCTCTCTTACACTGTCCATTTCACTTAAAAAAAAAAAAAAAGGAAAGTGTGTTCTTGGAGTGAAGGAGCAAAACGGAGGATATCTACCCTACAATACTATCTCCTTTCAATTGATTATTGCAATAAATTAGTAAATTAAATAAATTATGTCATCCAGTTCCACTTAAAAAGGCACATGCGATTACATTGGGCCCAACTGACAGCTCAGAATACTCCAATTTAAATCAACTGATGAGCAGTCTTAATTTTTTATGCAAAATACCCTTTGCCATGGAAGGTAGCGCATTCATTAGTACAGATGGCCTTCCACATCCTCAGATTCTGCAACCACAGTTCCAAGCGACTGCAGATCAAAGTTTTTTTCTTTAAAATTGCATTTATACTAAACATTTGCAGATTTTATTCCTGTCATTATTTCCAAAATAATATGACTATGGCAGCATAGCATTTGCATTGTATTAGATACTGTACTATGATGAATAATCTACAGATGAATTAATGTGTGTGTATACTATAACTAATCTAGAGATGGCTTAAAGTGTGTAGGAGGATACGTGCAGATTATATGCAAATCCTTCACCATTTCATAAGAGGCCTTTGGGTTTCAGCAACGGATTCTGCAACCAATTAGCTCCAAATACTGAGGGACAAGTATATAACCATTGGGAATGATGATAGTAGGGACCAGAGTCCTTTCCAGGACACTAACCTTTGATCATTGGATTAATTACAGACCATGTTTTAAGAACCAGGAGAAATTCTGCAAACCTTTCTGGAAAACAGAAAATCAGTCTAGTTTCTTTGCAAGTAGCTAACAGAATGACTGAAAGCAAAAACAGGGTTTATTTTTATTTTTTTTTTCATCTAATTTATTTTCTTGAGTTTCTCAAATTTTACCCAGTGATGCCTGAGTGGTACGGTTTGGGGCTGTTTTAATGGCATATTGGTAGTTAACCATTACCACCCCAATAAAGCTTTAATGATGCTTTCAATTAACCATCAGCTAGGGGACTTGGGGTTCCATTCACTGGTGGAGTCTTTGCTGGCATGCCCTGGGTTTGATCCCCAGGACAAACAGAAAAAAAATTATAAGAATTGTCAACTAAGGGTTACATAATTTTTATTCTTGCCCCATTCAAATAGTTATAATGGAACATATATAAGTAAACTAATAACATGCCTTATATAATATACAGATCAGTTAAACTTTGGAGAACAGTTTTAGAATAATCAGTATCAAGCCAATATTTTGAGTACATCTATTTTTATACTGATGTCTTAAAAAGACATTATATTAACTTTGTTTCATATTCTTTTCAAGTTCTTTTTTTCCCCCATAGGGGATTTAAACTAGGTGTTCTTTACCACTGAGCCCACGTTACCAGCCCTTTTTATTTTTTGTTTTGAGAGACTGTCTTGCTAAGTTGCTTAGGGCTTCACTAAATTGCAAAGGCTGACCTTGAATTTTTGATCCTCCTTCCTCAGCTTCCCAGTTGCTGGGATCACAAGCATGC
>PVKS010052685.1:0-10661 GCA_004027875.1 Aplodontia rufa
TACATCATTAAATCAAGTTATATGGCATGAAAAGCAAGGAAAAAGAGAATTTCAGAACCACTGGAGTAATAATATTAATTCTGACTAAGCAAACATAAAAAGCTAAAATAGGGGCTGGAGCGGTGGCTCAGTGGTTTCAGTGCTTGCCTGGCAAGCACAAGGACCGGGGTTCAAACCCCAGCACCAAGTACACAACTAAGTGTTGGAGCAACAAAGGCCATGTGAAAAACTAAATAAAGTTGTTTCTCTCTTTCTCTCTCTCTCTTACTGTCCCTCTCTCTAAAAAAAAAAAGCTAAAATAAAAATTTAGTTTATTTTCAAAATGTTTATATATTGCTAAGTCTCGCAGCAAGATTTCTGTTTTCCCTTTGAGATTACCCACTTACAAAGTCCACTTGTTTGTCTTTCTTTAAAAAGGAGTTACGGCAAATGCATTCAAAAATCCTTTTGGCCTCTAAAAATAAATTAACATCTTTCTTTTGAACAACATGCTTAACTCTAAAAGTTCCTGCTATTCCCAAGGCAGCAGAGACAATTTGGATAGCAATTTTTAAAATAAGAAAGCTCAGGCAGGTTACATACACTCTTCTTAGAACCCATATCCTATTCCCTGCCTGGAATATCCAGCAAATTACAGTTCTTTGTTAGCTCCCAACAACAAAAGAGGCCAATGCTCCAGGGAAAGGCAGTGTCAAGTGCTGAAAGTATTTTGAAATGCCTTTTCTTTTTTTGTTTTGTTTTGTTTTTTTGTTGCAAAACAACTACAAGGTTTTAGAAAATTAAAATGAACAAAATGTTAGATGCTTCAGAGCACAGATATTCAGTAGATAACTTGGGCAAGCAATCAGTAAGAAAAGATACAGGAGGGAGAAAAGAAAGCCGAGTAGCCAGGACAGTAGGATGAAAAGGGAGATTACATTTTCCAAGACAACAAAAGGTTTAACTGTCCTAATCCTGGAGCTTAAGATCCTTGAAAACAGTAACCTTCCTGAAAGCAGATACAAGTAGCCAACAAGAGAACAAACAGCATTGCATGCACTTCTCAAGCCAACACTGACTAGGGGAAAAAAGAGAAGCAAAGCCACAAACAGCCCCAGTGATATACATAAAGTTATGGAAAGAACAGCGCAATGGCCTTAGGCTTCCATTCACTTTCTAACTTCCTTTACATCCTGTGGCTCCTCTATGGTTCAAAGAGGAAGCAATGGTGCCAACCATTGCTCAGCAGAGGGAAAAAAAAAAAAAAAAGAAAAGAAAGACTTTAGTAATTTCCTATAAACACTTTCCTCTCACTTAGACACTGCCAGGGCTTTCATCTGTATGACCATGTAAATATGAGGAAATTCAATCAATTTACAGTCAAGAGTTTTAAGAATAGATCATATTCAACCAGGTGCAGTGCTGCACACCTGTAATCCCAGCCACTCGGGAGGCTGAGGCAGGAGGATTGCAAGCTCTAAGTCAGCTTCACCAACTTAGTGAGATCCTGTCTCAAAAGAAAATATAAAAAGGGCTGGGGATGTGGCTCAGCAGTTAACTGCCCTTGTGTTCAATCATATTAACATTAAGACAGTTCCACTGGCGTACTTCATCAGTCAAATTAAGGTAGTGCTGCTGTAAACCCCTTTTCAAGTGCACACAGCTGTACGTCGCTCCAACAATACTGGAAAGGTAACACAGTAATAGGGTTTATGAGGCTGATGAACATGTCAACTGTTTATTAAACAACAGTTTCCCAAAAATATTAAAATAATTTACTTACAAATCACAAAGACAACCCAGTAGAAAAATAAGCAAAAAACATGGACAGATAAGTCCTAGAAGGGGCCATAAAAAAATAAAATAAAATAAAAACTGAATGGATAAGCTGTGACCTATTCACATGGCAGAATGTTAAACAATGAAAATGAAGCAATCAGAGGTACATATATTCCAACACAAATGAGCTTCACAGCTGAGAGGTCTCAAGCAACTTGCAGAAGAGCCTGAAGCTCACAGTGAGACTGTACATCAAATATATATAATCTTCAAACCTTGCTCAGGGAACGGTGATGAGCTGCTACCACGAGAACCACTCAGCATGGCTGGACCTGCTGTTCATGGCCAACATCTGTTCTGATGTATTCTTATACAACCGAACTGTAAAGAAATGCGTATGTGTGATAAACACCAAATTTAGGGTGGTAGTTACCTCTAGGGAGGAAGAAGTCACAACCATGTAAGTAATATTTTAATTCTTAACTAGGATGTGAAAGCACTTGAGCCACTTACTGTATAATTATTTATACCTTGTCATAGGTCTTAAATATTACACAATCTTTAACCACACACACACACATACACACACATACACAACTCTGCGTGTGTGCACATAGGTGCAGGAATCATGGGCCAGGAATCTGGAGATAGTGGTTTTACTTCCAATTTTGTGAATATTTGCAGGACCTTGCAATCTTTGAAATCTTGGTTCTTCAACTGTGAGATAAAAAAGTACTAGGATATCGTTCAGTTCTAGAATTCTGAACGAAGTTCATTCAGCATGATGGGCTTCAAAACCTCTGGACTGGTTATAACCTATTACAGGGTCACTATACAAACTATGTAAATCATATGTAGAATGAGAGTTTCTGACCCAGCAGGGATACTGCATCAGCATGAGTGAGCACACACACACAACTTTAAAGTTACCCCAGGAATGGTGTCTAATCCCTCCACACTCTCTCCTTCATGGCCTTTGTGGGTCATGGTACAACAGTGAGAACAGACTGGCTCTGTTTAATAGAACAAACCAGTAAATACCGGGAAAGAAGGGCAAATTTAATTAATCCAAGAATGTATGTGTGTGTGTGTGTGTGTGTGTGTTGGAGACAGGGTCTCACTAAGTTACTAAGGTTGGCTTTGAACTTGGAATCCTCTTGCCTCAGCCACCGGAGTTGCTAGGATTACAGGCATGTACCACAACACCCAGCTTAAAATATACTTTTTATTCAGTTGTACTTACAGATTATTTTATATAATCATGATATTCCTGAAACTATTAACTTTACTGAAGAGCAGATAACTGTCTGGAACAAATCCAGAATTATAATTTATAAATGGCATCTTAGAAATCATACCATTTATGGGGGTTGGAGCAGTGGCTCGGTGGTTACAGTGCTTGCCCGACATGCGCAAGTACAAGGGTTCAGGTTCAAACCCCAGCAACCCACGTACACAACTGTGTCAGAGCAACAAAAGCCATGTGAAAAACTCAATAAAAGTTGATTCTCTCTGTCTCTCTCTCTCTCTCTCTCTCTCTCTCTCACTTTCCTTCTCTCTTTAAAAAAAAAAAAGAAAGAAAGAAAGAAATCATACCATTTATACTCAATTTCTGATCAATCCTCTTATGACCATTATTTCTTATACCCTTACCACCCTTCTTGAGGAAAAGTACTCCCTTCTATTTCCTATGACCCAACTTTATTTAACAAATTACTAAGACTTATTGCATGAAACAAACTTAGATCAATAAATGACTGTAGATTTAACAAGTATATTGCAGATTCTCATACATAAATCTTAGTTTAATGAAGTGTTATGACTTAAATAAACAAGTGACATTGCTTCTAACCACTTTTGGCAAAGATTTTCTCACTCGAATTTTAAAGACATAGAGGATTTTTTAAAATTCAAATCTCCCCCAAATTTGTGCTTTTTCTCCTTTTTGAGTTTGCATGACTCTTCCCTCCAAAGAACCATTCATTTCTGTGCAAGTGCATTAATAAATTAAAGTTCTAACTAAATATTTGACACCCAGTATTACCTAACCATCAAATTCCAACATTCTGACTGGCTAGTGGGAAAGCAGACAAGGGAAAAACAACTAGGAAATGAATAGTAGTATGATTTTGGAAGCTGTCATTCTGGGGCTGGAGTGTGGCTCAGTGGTAGACCACTTGCCTGGCACAGCGCTTGCCTGGCATGCGTGAGGGTTGATCCCCAGGACAGCAACAAAATTTTAAAAAACTGTTTTTCCTGGCATTGACAGTCAGCAATGCAACTCTTTAACAGGTATTCTTTTGTTGAAAAGGAGTTGATTCAAGCAACTATGGAAATAGTGTCTCTGCAAAACAGATTTGGTTTCTGAAATAGCAGAATCTCCAACTGTGAAATACTTTCGACCCTGCTTCCATGGGACTTGCTAGAAGCTCCCAAACTTGTTTTCATTTCATTTATAAACATGGCAGAACTTTCTCACCTGAAGAGAAACAACCAGAATTAGTTGTTTCTGAGTCTTTCCTAAAGATACACATTTGCCAATTCTGTGGACACAATTTCAAGATCTGATATGAGGTCATAGGAATTCAGGGAAAGAACAAAATGCACTTTGGTGGATACTAACTTATCTTTGATGTTAATTTGTAGCATGTACAATGACTCCTTTAGAAATTTATCCCGCCTTACTGTTAAAAAAAAAAGTCCATTTCTGAGAATATTTTTCTTTTGTATATCTTCTAGCTTATTAAACTATTTAGAATTTATGTACTTTCCTGTGATGATAAAACTTCTTGCAACATTCCATTCCTTCCAACGACCCCTTATCTCCAACAACTATGATTACAAAATTCTTAAGCTGTCTTTTCATAAAATTTCAAACTGATGTTTCTAAGGAATATTTTTTGCCTTCTCTCCAAGCCATCCCAATGGAAATATCCCTGACCTCATCCCTGGCCTCCAAAACACACATAATAGACCCGTCTACAAGAAACACCATTTAGGGTGCTTTCTCTTAGTTGGACAATGAGAACACGCCTCAAAAAATGTCATGCATTCTATACTATTTTCCCAAGTAGAACCGAAACCGGAAATACTGAATGACATTGAGAAGCAGGACCACTAAGACAAATGAAATTCTCTGTGTAATTCTTTGAGTGAAGCTCCTCGGATAAGAAGCTAACCAACTAAGAGAGATAATCTGTTTTTACAAGTTTCTCAACATTTGCACATTCCTTCTAACAACTTATAGTGCATAAAAATGAAATATTAGTAATACTTCCGACTTGGATGGTGCACGCCCATTATCCCAGCAGTTCAGGAGGTTGAGGCAGGTGGATCTCAAGTTCAAAGCCACCCCCAGCAAATTAGTGAAGCCCTAAGCAACTAAGCAAGACCCTGTCTCAAAATAAAAAGGGCTGGGGATGTGGCCCAGTGGCCCAGTAAAGGGGAGAGGGGCTACAACTGTGGGGAATAGCTTGAAAGTAAGAACAAGTACATTCTCCTTATAAAGGTGACCAAATTGGTTGGCACTCTATTTGATAATAATGATAAAACAGTAATAAGAAGTTAATTTATGTAGTACTTAACTCATGCCTGTCTATAAGATATATATCACTACCTCGTTTAGGAAAACAGAGAGGTTCAGTTACTTGTCCAAACCCACGTAGCAAGTTTTACAAACAAGACCCTTAAACTCTTGAATTTCAAGCTCCAAAATCCATGTCCTTAAACTTACAATAAGAAACCTTTGGGGGCTGGAGCGGTGGCTCGACGGTTACGGCGCTTGCCTGGCACACACAAGTATATGGATTCAAACCCCAGCACCCACGTACACAACTAAGTGTCAGAACAATGAAAGCCATGTTAAAAAAAAAAAACAATAAAAATTAATTCTCTGTCTCCCTCTCTCTCTTTCTCACTGTCCTTTAAAAAAAAAAAAAGAAAGAAAGAAACCTTAACGTTAATGGGCAACATATATCTCATCTCTTCATTCTATACAGGAATTTACTATAGCATATATTATTTGAGCTTTCACCATATGAAGTAAACAGATTAATATAGTGACTAAATTAAAATGGGCCTGTGTTAATTTCTATTCTCAGCTCTTCTCTGCCCTTTCTCCTGCTTAGAAAAACAGAAAAGAAGGAAAAAAAGAGGCATGTTTTTGCCCACTGTTGCAGTTAACTGGCAAACTTATGTAATAAATTAACTAACAGAACTGGTTTAGCAACAAAAGAGAAACTCAAGGTCTCTAAATTCTAACCTGGGGTATGTCACTGATTTGAAAGGTGATCCAAGTGTATTTAACACAAGGCTAAATCTGATGTTTGCAGGACTTTCAGAACCCCAGTCTAAAAAATAGAAACCACGTTTATGAAACCCCAATAATAAACCCTGACACCTAAGATCTATGTGAAAAGGAAAAGCTGGAATTCTGGGTAGTATGACTACTTACTGTGAAGGTTCCAAGTATTTGGAAATATTCAAATGGGAGAGACAATCATGTGTAGTGATTATCTCTAGGGAGAGAGGCCCCAAGAATGGAAAGTGAAAATAATATGGGGAAGGGATTTTGCCCTCTCCCTCTCCCCCAATCTCTGTGTGTGTGTGTGTGTGTGTCTTAGATTTGTGTAATGAAAACAACAACAAAAAAAAATCTTCAAAAGGCAGTTAAAGTCTTGCCAGACTTTATTTTTTATCAGTATCCATGAGCTTGCCTCAGGATTACAAATTTCATCATCTAATAAAAGAGATCTCATTAAAGAAAAAAAAATTCTCTCTGTCCCACTTGCCTCTCCAATTCAACTAGCACAGGGCTCATTAGATTAAGTTTTTAGCCACACTGAAACAAAATGTTTCCATTTCATCAGAAATAAGAACAATAACAAAAAAAATCTCAAAAGACTTCAGTCTTCAGGCAGCAGTAAAAAGGAAAGGAGGCCAGGCACAGTGGCACACGCCTGTGATTCCACCTCATCAGGAGGCTGAGGCAGGAGGATCACAATTTTGAGGCCAATTTAGTGGGCAACTAAAAAAACCCTCTTTATTTCCTCCTTATAATTTGTCAAAGTGCTTAGAGTAAAACCTGAGACATAGTACGTACACGAAAAAAAGATGTCAGCTTCCTTCTTTCAGAAGTGAGCTCAAGAGACCCAGTAGGCCACCTCACTGCCATACCCTCCAATTCTTCCCATACCTCTTCCCGTGTTTTCTCTCCTCAAGTAACGGCACCAACATTCTCTTTGTTTGGAATCTTTCTTCCATCTCCTTTTAATTCTTTCTGATTCTGTTCTCCAAATTTCTTCATCACTCACCTGTACACCTGTACTTTTTTCCCCCCGGGTGGTGGTGATGTTGTTTTGTTACCAGGGATTGAATCCAGGGGGGCTTACCCACTGCGCACTCAGCCACATCCCCAGTCCTTTTTATTTTTTATTTTGAGACAGGTTCTAAGTTGCTTACAGCCTCACTAAATTGCTAAGGCTGGCTTGAACTTGCGATCCTCCTGCCTCAGCCTCCAAGCTGGGATTATAGGTATGCACCACCACTTCTGGCTCACCTGTATTTCTGAAACATCCTTGTAATTGGATTGCCTGCCTCTCCCATATATCTTTAAGAAAAAGAGCTAACACCAAGTAGCTGCTTTGATGCCCCACCAATTATGGGAATATAGTCCAAATACTTCTGCATGCAAAGCCTACCAAAGTCTGACCATAAATCACGTCTCCAGTCTTCTCTTTATCCACATGCTGCCATGAGCCTGTGCTTTTCTTCAGCCTGAAATTTATTCTCCTCCATTCTCCACCCATAAAGACCTTCTTGGATCATTTGAGACCCAGGTACACACACCCAGCTCAAATGTGCTATAAAATCAGTCCTAACTTCCTCCACGCTGGCACTGCTCACCACTTGCTTTACCAACCCGTAGCACTTTGCGAGCACTCCAGCTGGCACCTCATGCATTCTAGATCATACTAAAGTGACTTGCTAACAGAATGGGGGATCAGGCCTGATTCATTTCTAATTGCCACCTAACAAACACCTGTCGCCTACTCCCTATACACTGCACCATGGATTGAAATAATAACCTGCGTTTACTGCCATGCGTACCATAGCTACTGCACTGCCTGTTATCTATGCTAGCTCAGCAATACTCCCAAATTCTTCTAAAGTATGTGGTACTTTAGCTTCACTTTCACTCAGAGAGGTTATGTAAGTTGCTCCAATCAATAGTCAGCATAGGGCTGGAGCGGTGGCTCAGAGGTTACAGTGCTTCCTCGAGTATGCGAGTTCAAACCTCAGAATCATGTACACAGTGAAGTCTCGGAGCAACAAAAGCCACATGAAAAACTAAATAAATAAAAATTGATTCTTTCTCTCTTTCACTGTCCCTCTCTGTTTAAAAAAAAAAATAGTATAGGGCAAAACTAGGATTTGAACCTACGTCACGCTGACTTCAGAAGCCATGCTTTCTACCACTTCACCATGCCATAGACTTTTCTAAAATTCACTCATTCCTTTAGCAATTATGCACAAGAGAGTATTAAGCTGAACCCCCAGTAAATTATACTTCATCCCACCAGCACTTGGAGGACATTTGGGTTCTCCTACAGCCCAGGAGCATCAACAGGCAGGTGCACAGTGTCCCTGATTCATTTCTTTTTCTCCTTTCCTACCCTGACTCCCACCCACCCACTTCCCCCAAATACAAATCAAAAGAAAAATGATTTGGAAGACAGGTACAAGAAAAGTATCCAATCCTTCATTATGGTACGTACATTAACGTTATGAGGTTTAACAGGCATGCGTAATGGAGAAGAATATGCTGGATCATTTCACAACATGCTTTCCCTGCTCCAACCTGAAATCAGCAGCAGTTGCTAAGAAAACACACAACCAACTGCAAAACACCGAGATGACTCACGGAAGGTGAGAGCAAGCTCAACCTCCAAGTCTCAGAAACATCAGCAACGGAGAGTCTTTGTAACCAAATCATGACTGTGGCTGCAAACATTCAGGGGTTCCTTTTCATCCAGGTCAGAAGGGAATATAATCTGCTACGCACTAAACACTCGAAGAGAATTAATTATTACCCAACAGAGTTGAAGCTTCCTACAATGAAAAAAAACAAAACAAAAAACAACAGGACTCCAGGGGCTGGAGCGGTGGCTCAGCGGTTTCAGCGCTTGCCTGGCAAGCATGAGGACCCGGGTTCAAACCCCAGCACCATGTACACAACTAAGTGTTGGAGCAACGAAGGCCATGTGAAAAACTAAATAAAGTTGTTTCTCTCTTTCTCTGTCTCTCTCACTGTCCCTCTCTCTTTAAAAAAAAAAAAAAACAGGACTCCGAAGGTAGTACTTTCTTTTAAACAAACATCTATTAACAGAGGAAAAGTTCTTATTCATGATCATCAAATGAATGATTATAAAGGATATTTTAACAAGAGCACGCTAGTAACCTATTTTCATTGCTAACATAAAAGTGTGAATAGCAAAACACACATTTAACTTTGTAATAACAGAACTTACAAGTCATTTCTCTATTTTTTTTCCTTTCTGAATCACTATCTCAAATTTTTGAACTAACAGTTCTAGCACATGTTAGTCTATCAAACAATTCCATCATGTGTTGGCTACAACTTACCATATACTACTCATAGCATAGAGATAGTTGAGTTGCGTGATTTCTCGTTGTTACTTTTTTTTTTTTTTTAATTGTAGGCTTGGAGAATGGTCATGAACAGTTTATTTATTTCGTTGAAATTTACACTTAAAAATTCCTCTTAAGGGGGCCTGGGCGTGGTGGCACATATCTCTAATTCCAGTAGCGAGACAGGAGGATCGCAAGTTCAAGGCCAGCCTCAGCAACTTGGCGAGACCCTATGCAACTTAGTGAGACCCTGTCTCAAAATAAAAAGTAAAAAGGGCTGGGGATGTGGCTCAGTGGTTAAGCGCCTCTGGGTTCAAACCCTGATACTACAGAACAGAATTTCCTCCTGAGTAATTAGCATTTTAAAATTAAAATTAGTTAACTCCTCTAGCATGAATCACACAGATGCAGCTAAGCATGAAGATATCATTCCTCGGTGGTACAATCAGCTTTTCCTTTTTTTTTTTAAAGAGAGAGGGACAGTGAGAGAGACAGAGAAAGAGAGGAACAACTTTATTGAGTTTTTCACATGGCCTTAGTTGCTCCAACACTCAGTTGTGTACGTGGTGCTGGGGTTTGAACCTGGGTCCTCGTGCTTGCCAGGCAAGCGCCGAAACCGCTGAGCCACCGCTCCAGCCCAGACAATCAGCTTTTCCTACAACACCACACACTTGTACTCGTAAGCATGAGAATATAGGTGCCATGTTGTGCAAACCAATTCTGCTCATTTCCTCCAAACATAAGCATCGCACACACTGATCTCTGACAAAATACCATATCTCTAACTTGAAGAACAGACTGCTTGTAGTGTATTGACTGAGATGAGTGGTTGTCGTTTTCCCCCTTTTTGGTGCTGGGGATGAAACCCAGAGCCTCCACACATACAAAGCATGTACTAATCACTGAGCTCCATCCCCAGCCCAAGGACATTTTTTTTTTTTTAATTACTGTGCATCCTGACCTGCCATATAACTTTTCTTTCCAAATGAGGCAACATAATTGCTGAAATAAATAGTAAGAATTCTTAATTTCCATGTAAAAATCTGCTCCGAAACCTTTAAAACCTTCTAATACCTACCCTTGCCCAAACCTGCCTTCCAAATTAGAATTTCCTCTTCAAGCACAATAATTCAATTTTAGCAGGGCATGAATATATATTCTTTCTTACTGTTCTGGAGTATTATCTATAAGTACAATGCATAGAATGCTAACATGATGATAAGTAAAATAAAATGCTTTAAAAACATGCATTC
>PVKS010052686.1:0-10663 GCA_004027875.1 Aplodontia rufa
CTGGGGGCAGAGTTTCAGAGACTGGGACGGGATCAGCTATGGGCGAGAGACAGTTATGATCGGTGGGGAAAGGTTGCTTCGCGAAGCTCGGGGGGCCTCTCTGCGGTTCCTTGTTCCCAGGGGGCTTATGCACCTGGACCTCTGAACGCTTGACCCCTCTCTTCCTGCTAAATGCCCCCCCAGCCGGGGACGGGTTGATGGGGGAGGTCGGTATCTAGCGGGTCTCTCACGCCTTTTCTTCCCTTTGCGTGGGCAGGAGGGTGTTCGTTCCCCTTAGGAAGAGGCGATCACCATGGTTGTTGATCCTGCCCTCCTGGTCTTGGAGGGGTGGGTAGAAGCCAGCAGCCAGTGGGAGGTGACGACCCGTTCCTGCACTTCTACTCCATCATCTTTTCACTCCACCCAGGGGCATGGCTTCCAGGGCTGATATGGTGTCAGAAAGGGGAGAGAGAAAAGGTCTGTGGTGAAGCGTTGCTCTGCCAAGCCCGGGGTGCCGCTCCCTGCCACCTTGTTCCCAGGGGCTTGTCCAACTTCACCTCCCAGAGTCACTTGGCCCCTCTCTTTCTGCTGTGCACCGCCTGGCACGTTGCCGGGTATGGGGTGGTGGTCGATCCCTGGCGGATCTTGCACCTCTTTCCTTCCCATTGCGGTGACAGGATGGTGCTCGTCCGTTATGAATGGAGTGTCACCATGGTGATTGATCCTGCCCTCCTTGGTTTGAAGGGGTGTGAAGAAACCGGCACCTGGTGGGGGGTGATGACTTATTCCCGCACTTCTCTTACATTCTCTTTTCACTCAGCCCTGGGGCACAGCCTCTGGGGCTGGGAAGGGGAGAGAGAGAGGAAAGGTCGGTGGGGAAGGGTTTCTCCACCAAGCCCTGGATGCTCTCAGCATTGCCCTGTTCCCAGGGGCATGACCACCAGGACCTCCCACCCTCGCTTTGCCCCTCACTTCCTGCCCGCCGCCGACTGGCAGGGCATTGGGTTGGGATGGAAGACGGGCCCTGGCGGGTCTCACGTGACTTTCCTTCCCAACGCGGGGGGAGGTGGGTGCTCATTCCCGTTAAAAAGTGGGGCGTCACCTTGTTGGTTGCTCCTGCCCTCTTCGACTTCGAGGGGCGGGGTGATGCAGGCACCCTGCGGGTGGTGACGACACTTTCACACACTTCTTCTCTATCCTCTTTTCTCCTCCGCCCGGGGACACAGTCTCAGAGGCTTGGACGGGGTTGGGAATGGGAGAAATAGAGGAAAGGTCAGTGGGGAAGCGTTGCTTCACCAAGCTCGGGGGGCCGCTCTGCGGTGACTTGTTCCTAGGGGGCTTGTGCACCTGGACCTTCGAACGTCGCTTGACCCCTCTATTGCTGCTGAACGCCCCCCCTGTCCGGGGACAGGTTGATGGGGGAGGTCAGTACCTAGCGGGTCTCTCACGCCTTTTCTTCCCTCTGCGGGGGCAGGAGTGTATTCGTTCCCCTTTGGAAAAGGGGAATCATCATGGTTGATCCTGCCCTCCTGGTTTTGGATGGGTGGGTAGAAGCCGACAGCCGGTGGGAGGTGATGACCCTTTCCTTCACTTCTACTCCATCCTCTTTTCATTCCGCCCAGGGGCATGGCTTCCAGGGCTGAGACGGGGTCGGGAAGGGAAGAGAGAGAGAAAAGTTCTGTGGGGAAGCGTTGCTCCGCCAAGCCCTGGGTGCCACTTGAAGGGGCCATGTTCCCAGGGGACGTGTCCACTGGGAGCTCCCAGCATCGCTTTGCCCCGTCTCTTCCTGTGGGCGACACCCGACAGCGGGCATTTTGGGGGGAGAGATCGGTCCCTAGCGGGTCTCGTGTGCCTTTCTTTCCCGTCGTGGAGGCAGGAGTGTGTTCATTCCCGTTACAGAGTGGGAGATCGCCGTGGTGTTTGATCCTGCCCTCTTTGGCTTGGAGGGGCGAGGAGAATCCGGCAGCCGGTGGGCGGTGACGACCCTTTAACGCACTTGTTCTCCATCCTCTTTTCCAATCCACTAAGGGCACAGCCTCCGGGGCTGGACGAGGTTGGAAATGGAAGAGAACGAGGAAAGTTCGGTGGGAAAGTGTTGGTCCACCAAGCCCGGGGTGCTGCTCCTTGGCGCCCTGTTCCTAGGGGATGTGTGTAACGTGACCTCCGAGAGTCACTTGGCCCCTCTCTTCCTGCTGTCCGTGTCCCGAAGTGGGGCGGGTTGGGCTGGGAGTTCGGTCCCTGGTGAGTTTCCCACGCCTTTCCTTTCCTTCGTGTTGGGAGCAGGCTGCTGGTTCCTGTAACGACGTGGGGGGTCACCGTGGTTGTTGATCCTGCACTCCTCGCCTAGGAGGGGGGGAGAAGCTGGCACCCGGTGGGCGGTGATGTCCCTTTCCCCCACTTCTTGTCCATCCTCTTTTCCACTCCATCCGGGGTACAGCCTCCAGGGCTGAGACCGGGTCGGAAAGGTGAGAGAGAGAGTAAAGGTCTGTGGGGAAGGGTTGCTTCGCCAAGCCCGGGATGCACTCATGGGTGCCCTGTCCCCAGGGTTCGTGTCCAACGTGACTTCTGAGAGTCATTTGGACCCCCTCTTCCTGCTGGGCGCTGCCCAGCGGGGAGCCGGCAGGGGGGTGAGGTCAGTCCCTGGCTGGTCTTCCGGGCCTTCCATTCGCGGGGACAGAAGGGTGCTAATTCCTATTACGAAGCTGGGGGAGGCCATATTTTTTGATCCTCCCCTTCTCGGCTTGGAGGGGCATGGAGAAGCCGGCACCCTGTGGGTAGTGATGACCCTTTCCCGCACTTCTTCTCCATCCTCTATTCCACTCCGCCCCTACGCACAGCCTCCAGGGCTGGGAGGTGTCCTGAAAGGGAGAGAGAGAGGAAAGTTGGTTGGGAAGTGTTGCTCCGCCAAGCCCGGGGTGCCGCTCCCTGGCACCATGTTCCCAGGGGGCTTGTCCAACTTCACCTCCAAGAGTCACGTGGCCCCTCTCTTTCTGCTGGCCGCCGCCGGGCGGGTTGGCGGGTTTGGGGGGGCAGTCATTCTCTGGCGGGACTTGCACCCCTTTCCTTCCCGTCTCGGTGGCAGGATGGTGCTCCTTCCAGTTATGAAGGTGGTGTCATCATAGTGATTGATCCTGCACTCGCTGGTTTGGAGGGGTGTGAAAAACCAGCACCGGTGGGGGGTGAAGATTATTCCCGCACTTCTACTCCTTCCTCTTTTCACTCAGCCCTGGTGTACAGCCTCCGGGACTGGGAAGGGGAGAGAGAGAGGAAAGGTCGGTGGGGAAGGTTTGGTCCACCAAGCCCTGGATGCGCTCAGCATTGCCCTGTTCCCTGGGGGCATGTCCACCAGGACCTCAGAGCCTTGCTTTGCCCCTCTCTTCCTGCCGGCCCCCTACCGGCAGGGGATTGGGTGGGGATGGAAGACGGGCCCTGTCGTGTCTCCCGTGACTTTCCTTCAAACGTGAAGGGGGAGGAAGTTGCTCATTCCCATTACAAAGTGGGGCGTTGCTGTGTTGGTTGCTCTTGCCCTCTTCGGCTTCGAGGGGCGGGGTGAAGCCGGCACCCTGTGGGTGGTGACGACCCTTTCTCGCACTTCTTCTCCATCCTCTTTTCCACTCCGCCCGGGGGCACAGTCTCAGAGGCTGTGACAGGGTCGGGAATGTGAGAGAGAGAGGAAAGGTTGGTGAGGGAGTGTTGCTTTGCCAAGCTCGTGGAGCCGCTCTGCGGTGCCTTATTCCTAGGGGGCTTGTGCACTTGGACCTCTGAACGTTGCTTGTCCCCTCTCTTCCTGCTGAATGCCCCCCCGGCCGGGGACGGGTTGATGGGGGAGGTCGGTACCTAGTGGGTCTCTCACACCTTTTCTTCCCTTTGCGGGGCAGGAGGGTGTTCATTCCCCTTAGGAAGAGGGGGATCACCATGGTTGTTGATCCTGCCCTCCTGGTCTTGCAGGCCTGTGTAGAAGCCGGCAGCCAGTGGGAGGTGACGACCCTTTCCTGTACTTCTAGTCCATCCTCTTTTCACTCCTCCTGGGGTCATGGCTTCCAGGGCTGAGACGGGGTCGGGAAGGGAAGAGAGAGAGAAAAGGTCTGTGGGGGAGCGTTGCTCCACCAATCCCCGGGTGCCGCTTGAAGGGGCCCTGTTCCCAGGGGACTCGTCCACTGGGACCTCCCAGCTTCGCTTTGCCTGTCTCTTCCTGTTGGCTCTGCCCGACAGGGGGCTTTTTGGGGGAGAGAGATCGGATCCTAGAGGGTCTCGTGTGCCTTTCTTTCCCATCGAGGAGGAAGGAGTGTGTTCTTTCACGTTACAAAAGGGGGGTCGCCATGGTGGTTCATCCTGCCCTCTTTGGCTTGGAGGGGTGAGGAGAATCCGACAGCCGGTGGGCGGTGATGACCCTTTAACACACTTGTTCTCCATCCTTTTTCCAATCCACTAAGGGCACAGCCTCTGGGGCAGGGACGGGGTCAGAAAGGGGAGTGAAAGAGGAAAGTTCGGTGGGGAAGTGTTGGTCCACCAAGACCGGGGTGCCGCTCCTTGGCGCCTTGTTCCTAGGGGGCGTGTCTAACGTGACCTCCAAGAGTCACTTGGCCCCTCTCTTTCTGCTGTCTCCCGCCCGGCGTGGGGCAGTTTGGGCTGGGAGTTCGGTCCCTGGCGAGTCTCCCACGCTTTTCCTTTCCGTCACGGTGAGAGGAGGATGCTGGTTCCTGTTACGAAGTGGAGGGTCGCAGTGGTGGTTGATCCTGCACTCCTCGGCTTGGAGGGGCGGGGAGAATTCGGCACCCGGTGGGCGGTAATGTCCCTTTCCTGCACTTCTTCTCCATCCTCTTTTCCACTTCACCCTGTGTACAGCCTCCAGGGCTGGGATGGGGTCGGGAAGGTGGGAGGGAGAGTAAAGGTCTGTGGGGAAGGGTTTCTCCGCCAAGCTCGGGATGCGCACAGAGGTGCCCTTTTCCATGGGTTCATGTCCAACGTGACCTCTGAGAGTCACTTGGCCCCTCTCTTCCTGCTGGGCGCCTCCAAGAGGGGGGCCGGCTGGGGGTGTGAGGTCATTCCCTGGCCAGTCTCTCGGTCTTCCACTCGCGGGGGCAGAAGGGTGCTGGTTCCTGTTACAAAGCTGGGGGTGGCCATGGTGTTTGATCCTCCCCTTCTTGGCTTGGAGGGGCATGGAGAAGCCAACACCCTGTGGGTGGTTACGACCCTTTCCCATTCTTCTCCACCCTCTTTAACATTCCGCCCCCGTGCACATTCTCTGGGGCTGGGACGGGGTCGGGAATGGGAGAGAGAGAGGAAAGATCGGTGGGGAAGGGTTGCTCCGCCAAACGCGGGGGGCGTTCCACAGCACCTTTTTCCCAGGGGGAGTGTCCACCGGGAACTCCGAGAGTCACTTGGCTCCTCTCTTCCTGCTGTCTGCCACCCGGCGGGGGACTGTGTGTGTGGGGAGGTCGGTCCTTGTCGGGTCTCGTGTGCTTTTCCTTCCCTTCAAGGAGGGAGGAGGGTGCTAATCCCGTTAAAAAGTTGGGGGTTGCCGTGCTTGTTTATCCTGCCCTCATTGGCTTCGAGGGGCGGGGAGAAGCCGACACCCTGTGGGCGGTGATGACCCTTTCCTGCACTTCTTCTCCATCCTCTTTTCCACTCTGCTCGGGGGCACAGCCGGCAGGGCTCGGAGGAGTCGGGAAGGGGAGAGAGAGAGGAAAGGTCGGTGGAGAAGTGTTGCTCCACCGAGCCTGGTGTACCGTTCCCTGGCACCCCGTTCCCAGGGGGATTGTACAACTTGACCTCCGAAAGTCACTTGGTGCATTACTTCCTGCTGGACGACGACCAGCGGGGAGCCGGATGAGGGAGGAGGTTGGTCCCTGGCAGGTCTCACACGCCTTTCCTTCCCATCACGGTGGCTGGAGGGTGCTTATTCCAGGTATGAAGGGGGCTCACCATGATGATTGTCCCTGCCCTCGTTGGTTTGGAGGGCTTTGAAGAAACTGGCACCCGGTGGGCGGTGATTACCCTTTCCTGCTCTTCTACTCCATCCACTTTTCACTCCGCCCGGGTGCACAGTCACCTGGGCTGGGAAGAGTCGGGAAGGGGAGAGAGAGAGGAAAGTTCGGTGGCGAAGGGTTGCTCCGTCAAACCCGGCAGGGCGCCCCACAGTGCCTTTTTCCCAGGTGGCGTGTCCACCGGGACCTCCCAGAATCGCTTTGCCCCTTTCTTCATGTTGGCGCCGCCAGACAGGGGCGTTTGGCGGGGGAGATTGGTCCCTGGATGGGCTCGCGTGCCTTTCCTTCTCGTCGCAGGGGCAGGAGGGTGCTCATTCCCGTTACAAAGTGGAGTGTCGCTGTGGTAGTTGATCCTGCCTTCATTGGATTGGAGGGGCTTGGAGAACCAGGCAACAGGTGGGTGGTGACGACCTTTTCCCACACTTCTTCTCCATCTTCTTTAACATTCCACCCAGATGCACAGCCAACGGGGCTGGGACAGGATCGGGAATGGGAGAGAGAGAAGAAAGATTGGTGGGGAAGGGTTGCTACGCGAAGCCCGGGGGGCCGCTGCACGGCGCCCTGTTTCCAGGGTGTGTGTCCACCAGGACCTCCAAGCCTCGCTTGGCCCCTAACTTCATGCCCACCGCCGACAGGCCACGGATGGGGTTGGGTTCGTGGTCAGGCCCTGGCGGGTCTCGCTCGCCTTTCCTTCACATCATGGGGGGAGAAGGGTGCTCATCCCGTTAAAAAGTGGGGTGTCGCCCTACTGATTTCTCCTGCTCTCTTCGGCTTGGAGGGGTGTGGTGAAGCCGGCACCCTTTGGGCAGTGACGACCGTTTCCCGCATTTGTTCTCCATTATCTTTTCCAATCCACCCTGGTGCATAGCCTCCGGGGCTGGGATCGGGTCAGGAAGGGGAGAGAGAGAGGATAGGTTGGTGGGGAAGGGTTGCTCCGCCAAGCCAGGGTGCCGCTCCGTGGTGCCTATTTCCCAGGGGGGGTTTCCATCGGGACATCCGAGAATCACTTGGCCCCTGTCTTCCTGCTATCCGCCACCCGGCATGGGTCGGGGTGGCGGGGAGTTCGGCCTCTGGTGGGTCTCGCATCCTTTCCTTCCCATCGCGGGGGCAGGAGCTTGCTTGTTCCCTTTACGAACGGGGGTCACCGTGGTGGTTGATCCTGCTCTTGTTGGCTTGGACGCACGGGGAGAAGCTGGCACCTGGTGGGGAGTGATGATACTTTCCGTGCACTTCTACTCCATCCTCTTTTCACTCAGCCCTGGGGCACAGCCTCCGGGTTTGGGACGGGGTTGGGAAGGGGAGAGAGAGAGGAAAGGTCGGTGAGGAAGTGTTGCTTCGCCAAGGCCGGAGTGCTGCTCGGTGGCACCCTTTTCCCAGGGGTCGTGTTCACCTGAACCTCTGAAAGTCACTTGGCCCCACTGTTCCTACTGGCAAACCACCTGCAGGGGCCATGTTGGGCGGAGGTCGGTACCTGGCACTTCTCGCGTGACTTTCTTTCCCGTCCCAGGGGGAGGAGGGTGCTCATTTCCATTACAAAGTTGGGGTTCCCCGTGCTGATTTATCCTGCCCTCCTAGGCTTGGAGGATCAGGGATAAGGCGGCACCCTGTGGGTGGTGACGACCCTTTCCTGCACTTCTTTTCCATCCTCTTTTCCATTCTGCCTGGGGGCACAGCCTCCAGGGCTGGGAGGAGTCGGGAAGGGGAGAGAAAGAGGAAAGTTCGGGGGGAAGTGTTCCTTCGCCAAGCCCAGGGTACCGCTCCATGGTGCCCTGTTCCTAGGGGGCGTGTCTAACGTGTCCTCCGAGAGTCACTTGGCCCCTCGTTTCCTGCTGTCCGCTGCCCGGTGAGGGGCGGGTTGGGCTGGAAGAAGTTCAGTCCCTGGGGAGTCTCCCACGCCTTTCCTTTCTGTCGTGGTGAGAGGAGGCTGCTCATTTCTGTTACGAAGTGGGGATCGCAGTGGTGATTGATCCTGCACTCCTCGGCTTGGAGGCGCGGGGAGAATCCGGCACCCTGTGGGCGGTGATGATGCTTTCCCGCACTTCTTCTCCATCCTCTTTTCCTCTCCACCCGTGGAACAGGCTCCAGGGCTTTGACGGGGGCGGGAAGGTGAGAGAGAGAGTAAAGGTCTGTGGATAAGGGTTGCTGCGCCAAGCCCAGGATGCACGAGAAGGCGCCCTGTTCCCAGGGTTCGTGTCCAATGTGACCTCTGAGAGTCACTTGGCCCCTCTCTTCCTGCTGTTCGCCGCCCAGCTGGTGGCAGGCTGGGGGTGAGGTCAGTCTTTGGCCGGTCTCCCGGACCTTCCGGTCACAGGGGCAGAAGGGTGCTGGTTCCTGTTACCAAGCTGGGGGTCGCCATGATGTTTGATCCTCCCCTCTTCGGCCTGGAGGGGCAAGGAGAAGTCGGCACCCTGTGGGTGGTGACGACAATTTCTCGCACTTCTTCTCCATCCTCTTTTCCACTCTGCCCGTGGATACAGCCTCCAGGGCTGGGAGGTGCCCTGAAGGGGAGAGAGAGAGGAAAGTTTGGTGGGGAAGTGTTGCTCCGCCAAGGCCAGTGTGCCGCTCCCTTGCACCCTGTTCCCAGGGTGCTTGTACAAATTCACCTCCAAGAGTCACTTGGCCTCTCTCTTCCTGCTGGGCACAGCCCAGCGGGTTGCCGGGTTTGGGGGGGTGGTCGGTCCCTGGCGGGTCTTTCATGCCTTTCCTTCCAGTCACAGTTGCAGGATGGTGTGGTTCCAGTTATGAAGGGGGTGTCACCATGGAGATTGATCCTGCTCTCGTTGATTTGGAGGGGTGTGAAGAAACTGGCACCCGGTTGGGGGTGACGACTTATTCCCGCACTTCTGCAACATCTTCTTTTCACTCAGCCCTGGGGCACAGCCTCCGGGGCTGGGAAGGGGAGAGGGGGAGGAAAGGTCCGTGGGGAAGGGTTCATCCACCAAGCCCTGGATGCCCTCAGCGGTGCCCTCTTCCCAGGGGGCATGTCCACCAGGACCTCCGAGCCTCGCATTGCCCCTCTCTCCCTTCCCGCCGCCGACCGGCAGGGGATTGGGTGGGGATGGAAGTCGGGCCCTGGCAGGTCTCGTGTGACTTTCCTTCCCAACGCGGGTGGAGGAGGGAGCTCATTCCCTTTACAAAGTGGGGCGTTGCCGTGTTGGTTGCTGGTGCCCTCTTCGGCTTCGAGGGGTGGGGTGAAGCGGGCACCCTGTGGGTTTTGACGACCCTTTCTCGCACTTCTTCTCCATCCTCTTTTTCACTCCGCCCGGGGCACAGTCTCAGAGGCTTGGAAAGGATCAGGAATGGGAGAGAGAGAGGAAAGGTCGGTGGGGAAGGGTTGCTTCGCAAAGGTCAGGGGGCCGATATGTGGCGCCTTGTTCCCAGGGGGCTTGTGCACCTGGACCTCCGAACGTCGCTTGACCCCTCTCTTCCTGCTGAATGCTCCCCCGAACGGTGACGGGTTGATGGGGGTGGTCGGTACATGGTGGGTCTCTCAGGCCTTTTCTTCCCTTCACGTTGGCAGGAGGGTGTTGATTCCCCTTAGGAAGAGGGGGAAGGCCATTGTATTTGATCCTGCCCTCCTGCTCTTGGGGGGGTGTGTAGAAGCCGGCAGCTGGTGGGAGGTGACGACCCTTTCTTGCACTTCTACTCCATCCTCTTTTCCCTCCGTCCCGGGTCATGGCTTCCAGGGCTGAGACGGGGCCGGGTAGGGGAGACAGAGATAAAAGGTCTGTGAGGAATCTTTGCTCCGCAAAGCCCGGGGTGCCCCTTGAAGGGGCCCTGTTCCCAGGGGAAGTTTCCTTCGGGACCTCCCAGCATCGCTATGCTCGTCTCTTCCTGTTGGCGCCGCCCGACAGGGGGCAGTTGGGGGGGAGATCGGTCCCTGGCGGGTATCGCGTGCCTTTCTTTCCCGTTGCGGAGGGAGCAGTGTGCTCTTTCCCATTAGAAAGTGGGGGGTCGCTGCGGTGGTTGATCCTTCGCTCTTTGGCTTAGAGGGGCGAGGAGAATCAGCAGCAGGTGGGTGGTGACGATCCTTCCCGCACTTGTTCTCCATCCTCTTTTCCAATCCACCCTGGGGCACAGCCTCCGGGGTTGGGACGGGGTCGGGAAGGGGAGAGAGAGAGGAAAGGTTGGTGTGGAAGGGTTTCTCCTCCAAGCCCGGGGTGCCGCTCCGTGGCACCCAGATCCCAGGGGAGTGTCCATCGGGACCTCCGAGAGTCACTTGGCCCCTCTCTTCCTGCTATCTGCCGCCTGGCACGGGTCGGGGTGGGGAGTAGGTCGGCCTCTGGCGGGATGCGCATCTTTTCCTTCCCATCACAGAGGCAGGAGGGTGCTCTTTCCCTTTATGAAGGGGGGTCACCGTGGTGATTGACCCTGCCATTGTTGGCTTGGACGCGAGGGGAGATGCCGGACAGTGGTGGGGGTTGACGACACTTTCCCTGCAATTCTACTCCACCCTCTTTTCACTCAGCCCTGGGCACAGCCTCTGGGGCTGTGACGGGGTTGGGAAGGGGAGAGAGAGAGGAAAGGTCGGTGGGGAAGGATTGCTCCACCAAGGCCGGGGAGCCTCTCTGTGGCGCCCTGTTCTCAGCTGGTGTGTCCAACGTGACCTCCGAGAGTCACTTAGCCCCTGTTTTCCTGCTGGGAGCCGCCCATAGATTGGCGGGATGGGGGGAGAGGTCTGTCACTGGTGGGTACCA
>PVKS010052687.1:0-10661 GCA_004027875.1 Aplodontia rufa
TTCCATAATCTAGCTATAGTAAATTGAGCTGCTATAAACATTGATGAAGCCACATCGCTATAATATGCTGATTCTAAGTCTTTTGGGAAAATACCCAGGAGTGGGATAGCTGGGTCGTAAGGTGGTTCCATCCTTAATTTTTTGAGGATTCTCCACACTGCTTTCCATAGTGGCTGAACCAATTTGCAGTCCCACCAGCAGTGTAATAGTGTTCCTCTTTTCCCACAGCCCCTCCAGCATATGTCGTTGTCTGTATTTTTCATTTTTGCACTCTAACAGGAGTGACATGGTATCTCATGGAAGTTTTGATTTGCATTTCCCTTATAACTAATGATGTAGAGCATTTTCTCATATATTTGTGGGCTTTCTGGACTTCCATTGGAGAGAAGTTCCTTTTGAGTTCGTTAGCCCATTTATCGATTGGATTATTTGCAAGTTTGGACTTTAGTTTCTTTAGTTCCCTGTATATTCTGGATATTAGCCCTCTGTCCGAGGTGTAGCAGGTAAAGGTTTTCTCCCATTCTGTAGGTTCTCTCTTGATGCTCTTGACTAGATCTTTAGCTGTGCAGAAACTTTTTAGTTTAATTGCATCCCATTCATTTATTCTTGATTTTACAGCATGAGCCATAGGAGTTTTGCTTAGCAGGTAGCTGCCGACTCCTATAAGGTGTAGTGTTGACCCTACTTCTTTTTCTTGTAAGTTTAAAGTTGTAGGCTTAACATCCAGGTCTTTGATCCATTTTGATTTAATTTTTGTGCAGGGTGAAAGATAAGGATCCAGCTTTAGTTGTCTACAAATGGCTGTCCAGTTTGTCCAACACCATTTGTTGAACAGGCTATCTTTCTTCCACACTACACTTTTGCCCCCTTTATCAAATATCAAATAGTTAAGGATATGAGGGTTTGTCTCAGGATCTTCTATTCAGTTCCATTGGTCTTCGGTTCTGTTTTGATACCAATACCATGCTGTTTTTGCTACTACAGCTCGAACAGATGCTTTTTGGAAAGATGCAGAAGCAGAAGTACATTCTAGGCTAAGGGAACAGCATGAACTTTCCCTGGGATCTGGAGTACAGATCCAATAAACACAGTGGTAGTTTAAGAGAGGTAGGAAGTATGTCAGAGTTGTAGCAATAGTGAAACATCCAAATGAAGTTATCTGGAGAAAATCCGGCCACAGGACTGGGGAGGTAACATAAAGAATCATCTGCAGAAAAGAAATGAACAACTATTTATAAATACCAAATATATGCAAGCTTATTCTAAGCATTTTATTCATATTATACCTTTTAATTCTTACAATAAAGTATAGATGGATACTCCAATCTCAATTTTATTAAAATGTAATTGACACTCAAAAAATAAAACATAGCAAACGAAAAACAAAACCTTACCAAGGCTACCAAACCCTGATACTCCAGAATGTGGAGATATGAATGAACATGGACAAGGTTATTCAGGGATGGAAGAAAATGTGCTCCCAGTCTTTATCTCCAAAATGCAGCAATCCTCAGTTTATGCAAATGATTTGACTTTTTACTAATATATTTGCTCAAAATTCTTTTGTTATACAAAGCTGTTTCCCCACCCCCATATCACCTTGGGATCCTTTTGGCCACGTGTACCTGAAAACACTGACTCAGCCAGCCAAAGCAATAAGGAAAAGTATCACCTCATATAACAAGAAGTCCCAAGGTGGACAGCTCCAGGGCTAATGAATTCAGCAACTCCTGTGTCATCAAGAACCTGGGTAATTTCTAACCATGCTGCCTCTTCTGCCTGCTACTTAGGCCCTTAAGCTGACTTTCCTGATGGACTCTACACAGCTGCTAGAGTTCAAGTCAACACATCAAGAGATTGGGGCGGAGCGGTGCCTTGGTGATTGCGGCATTTGCCTGGCATGCATGAGGACCTGAGTTTGACCCCAGCACCACGTATGCAATGAAGTATCAGAGCAACAAAAACCATATGAAAAACTAAATAAAATAGATTCTCTGTTTCTCTCTCTCTCTCGCTCTCTCTATGTTTAAAAAAAAATTTTAACAACATCCATGGGGAAAAGTCCTTTTCTCATTCATGAATAAACCTTCCCCAAAGCCATCTGGATGATCTGCCTGCACATCTTATTGCCCAGAATTGTGTTACATGCCCATTCCTAATCAATCACTAGCAAAGGGAATGGGATTTCCTAATTGGTTTAGTGAAGTTCGTGACCTTGTGGAAGACAGTGGATTAATAACAGCAGAATCAGGTTTCTCTTACAAGGAGAAAGCAGCGGCTAGAAGTGTGGGGGCATGTAGGTAGGAGGAGGGGAGATGAGAGTCTTGGCAATAAGGATATTGGGTAGGCAATCAATGTGTCTGCTATATTTTCATCCACACCATGATTCTCCATGGCAATTACATCTCCCACTGAGGATCAAAAATTGGTTGGGGAAGAATTTTACTCCTTTTGTGCAGAAAACACAAATATGCATAGAGAATGTGAGCAGAATCACAGCAGCGATGATGATAGATGATAGCTAGCTAGCTAGAAATAATCAAATTTTTATTGGGAAGGTGATTAAGGAAAAATGCTTAACTAGGTTCCTTGGGGTAGGGAGTGATAATTAAAAAAGAAAAAGAAAGAAAGTTGAGAAATACTGATCAACATCAATGTGTCTTTCACATGAAGTGGAGGCTCCTAGGGGAAAATGAGCAGTGCTGTGTGGTGTACAAGGCAGCATTTTAGGGACATATGCAAATAAGAACAGCTGCAAGTCATGGGTGGTGGCAGGGGTGATGACTACCACAAAACTCTTACGCTCTCCGACCACCTAAAATATGCTGTCTCCTTCTT
Organism: Aplodontia rufa; assembly: GCA_004027875.1. NCBI lineage: Eukaryota > Metazoa > Chordata > Mammalia > Rodentia > Aplodontiidae > Aplodontia > Aplodontia rufa. The sequence continues at coordinate 2,839 of PVKS010052687.1, forward strand.
GTTCAGATCTGTAAATATAACAGCAGCCAATATTCATTAAACATTTTCTCTAGGGGGCTGGAGCAGTGGCTCAGCAGTTGCTGCACTTGCCTGCATGCACGAGGACACAGGTTTGAACCCCAGTACCATGTACACAATGGAGTGTTGGAGCAACTAAAGCCACATGAAAAACTAAATTTAAAAAATTGATACTCTCTTTCTCTCTCTCTCATTGTTCCTCTCTCAAAAAAAAAAAAAGAAAAAGAAAAAAGAAAAGAAGAAGAAGAAGAAGAAGAAATGATTTCTCTATATCATTCACACTGCTGATTACTTGACAGGTATTAACTTGTTAAATTTTCACAAGCACAGAGGATGCAATTATTATCTTTACTTGACAAATGACACTGAAGCACAGAAAGACTAAAGAATTCTTGTAAGAAGGGGTTGAATGGGGATTGGAAAAAAACAAAAACAAAAAAAACTAGTACTGAAGATTTTGAATACCACCAGTCTAGAGATTCTAGAGCAACACAAAACTGTAAAAACGGCCATGCAAGCTGAAACTATGAAAAACAATCTTAATAATTCGTAAGGCAAATTAAACCTTTTTTGTCTTGCACAAAACCATGGTTGATTCCCAGCATCCAAAGAGACAAAAAAAATTGTCAAAACATTAAATATTCCTATACTGTTTGTAAATACATAGGGAAATGAAATAATAAAACCGATATTCATTTAGCATGCTATAATTTAAAGTATTAGAAACATTGAAAGTAATATGTTTTATTTCTTTGTAAAAAACAAACAAAAAAAACCCCTATTTGGAGCAGTTCTACAGAGCTTGCCTTCTTGTTTCACCTATAATATGGAGCATAAGCCTTGGTGAATTGCCCTTATACGTTTAGATCAGTTGCCCGAATTTTATCATTTGCACATTCAATGTTATGAAACATCATTAAGGGTGCTTTAAGGTAAAGTGTCTTCTCAGCGTCATTTCTTCTGGGACCTTTCATAAAACTACTTTTCTGCTGGATGTGGTGGTGCATGCCTGTAATCCCAACAACTCGGGAGGCTGAGATAGGAGGATCACAAGTTCAAAGCGAGTCACAGCAACTTAGTGAGGCCCTAAGCAGTTTAGCAAGACACTGTCACAAAATTAAAAAGTAAAAGGGGCTAGGGATGTGCAGTTCAGTGATTAAATGCCTCTGGGTTCAATCTCCAGTGTAAAACGAACAAACAACCCCCACAAACAAACAAGCAAACAAAAACCCCCTTTTCCCCAGTGATGGCAACCTGCTGCCTTCGGAGTTCGTCTGGCTGTGTGTGTAGAGTCCTAAATGGTGGCAGTGCCCACATTCCCACAGTCATTCACATTTGGCTTGAATTTCAGTTCTAGTAAGTTTTCATTTCTTTGGTGTTTTCATTTGGTGGGAGGGGGAGTTCCCTCTCTCAACTCTCCATCCTATGGGTTTATCATGAGGAGACAAGGGAGAAACACAATGTTTCCTGTCTGTGTGTGAACTGAACAACAGACGGGCAGTGGCCAATCACCCACTGACAGAGTTTGAAAACAGTCATGTGACTGACCATTGATAATGATGTGCATCTGTTTCTTATGCAATGATGTGGACTAAGAGCCTGCCGCATAGCTTGTACTCTGTGCAGTTGCTCAGTTAATATTCCATGGTAACTGAATTCAAACTGTTCTGGCCTTATTTAACTAAACCATGGCAACTGAAATCCATGCATGTTAGAACCATGCACATAGAGGGCTGTCTGTATATGCAAAGTAGGCAGGTTAGTGTAATAAACCCACATGTATCCAACACCCAGCTTCGACCATTATCAACTCACAGCCAATCTTATTTCTGCAATACCCCACCCACCCAAAATCATGCAGATTGGGGAAAGGAAATTCCCCAGAGCAATGCATGTATGCAAAAGCTGTTACTGAAAATAAGGATTTGAGGGTGGAGATGGATTTGGGCAGAGAAAATAGTGACTGTCTTTTTCAGCTGATGGGATGCACTGTGCAAGTCTACAGTGTCTGGGACCTAAATCAACACTAAACAGGGCCACCACATCTCTCCCTTCTTTTGGCTGCCCCCAGTCCTTCTGTTCTTAGTGCCTCCTGCCTCCTTCTTCAAGGGACTATGGGTCAGATACATCTAAAGTCACTTCTTAGGCTGTTGGGAAACTCCAGCCAGAGGTGACTGAAAGGACCCTGCCCCTCTTGCCTTATTCCAAGACCAGGAAGGAAAATGTTCCTACCTCCTGGAAAAGAAGGATGATTCACAGGGCAGTCAGAAAGCTATAGTAGAAAGGAAAGAAAGGTGACCACTGAGAAGCCATCGTGAGGCCCATTCTCTTAGTGCCAGGGGAATTCTGAGCTGGGGCACAGTAAGTCCCCTTTCAAAAAGTGGCAGTGTTCAGAGCAATGTCCACAGAATGGCAGGCAGGATTTCTTCTCTCTTTGTCCTCTTCCTCCTCCCGCTTTATCTCTACCCCTCATATATCATTTTGAATCAGATCATTGGTCATCGTTTCATGTGTAAATATCTCTATTCAATTCAATAACAGGGATTTGAACCCAACTATCAAATTCTAGAATCTGAGCTACTGACAAGTATTCCCTCTAGCTTCCCCAAGGCCATCTCAGAAGTAGCATGATCTGCGAACAGGTCTTTGCTCCTTTCGTCTGACAATAACTCCATGAAGTATTATCAACTTCATTTTTTTCAGATAAAGAAACTGAGGCACAGAGGGGCTAAGTGACTTGTCCACAGTCATACACTGAGTCTCTGAGTAAAGTTTCAAATTCAGATCTTCAGATTCCACTTTTCTTCTCTTTTCTGAATATCACAACTGCACAGAGGGGGTACTTAACGATCACCAGCTTCCCAGACAGTCCCTAGCCAGGGCTAAGAACTTAGGGATCCATACATTGCTTCCTGCTTTCCACCTCTAGCCATATTGGAATATGTTTTCAATGGAAAAAACAAGGGTTCATCATCACTCCTTGCCCAGGTGTTGACTTCTTCCCACCTGAGGGACATGATTCCTACTGGTACTGAAGCCACTGCCAGAGCCTCACTTGCGGCAGGCTCTTCTGCCCAGGTTTATCAAGAACTCCCTCCCCAGAGGGTGTTCTCTCTTCCTTTGAATCAAAGAAAAGCCTCAGAGAGCAGGTTGCTGGATTGAAACCTACCAGGCCCCCAAATGGGCCTTATCTGGGTCTGGGTTAAATGGCTGCCTCCTACTCCAACACCTCAGCAGCTGTGCTGTGGCCTCTTGGCACTGCACCTCTGGCCTGGGAAGGAATGTTGCCTGGAGGATGATACTATGAAAACAGCATAGGAGAGAAGGAGAGAGGTGGTGGAGGGGAGGAGGAGGAGGGGGAGGAAGAGAAATCCTGCCTGCCATTCTGTGGGCATCTCTCTGAACTCTGCCACTGATTCCAACGACACTCCTGGTCCTGGAGTGAGGCAAGAGGACCAGGGCCTTTTCAGTCACCTCTGGCAGTGTTTCCCAACTGTCTCAGAAGTGACTTTGGATGTGTCTGGGACATAGACCTTTGAGGAAAGAGACAGGAGGCACTAAGAACAGAAGGACTGGGGGTAGCCAAAAGAAGGGAGAAATGGATGTCACTGATTAGTGTTGATTTAGGTCCCAAACACTGTAACTTGCACAGTGCATCCCATCAGCTGAAAAAGACAGTCACTATTTTATCTGCCCAAATCCATCTCCACCCTCAAATCCTTATTTTCAGTAACAGCATTTGCATACATGCATTGCTCTGGGGAATTTCCTTTCCTCAATCTAAACAATTCTGGTGGAACTGCCAATCACAAAACCCTTCTCCCCTCACAAGGGTCAGATGCAACCCAGTACTGGCCAATTAGAACCTTTCTTGGTCTTGTGTTGGGTCCTGGGAAAGAAGAGCCTTCTTTCCTTCTGGGATTGCTAAGCAAAATTAAATAAACCTGAAACCATTTGCAGCTGTTGCCACCCCTTGCATGGAGGAGAAAATGAGAGAAAGAAGCAGTATGTTTGTGTGCATGCGCACATGTGTATGTACAGACAGAGACAGATTGAGATATATACGTCTGCCTATCTAGACCTGACAACTTCATTTTAGTCTCTGGATTAAGTTATTATATAATACTTCTATGAAACAATTTGTTTGTGTGTGTGTGAGAAAGAGACAGAGAGAGGGAGAGAGAGAGAGAGAGGGCTGGTTTAAGTTGGGTCTTTCAGTACTTAGCTAGTGTCTTGATCAACTCCTTCAATCCCCACAACAATCCTATGAAATAGTTGAGGTTCGGAGAAGTGCCTTGTATGAAAGTCATGCAGGCAGCAATGGCAAGCCAACGTGAACTCCAGGTTTCTCTGGCCAGTTCTGCAGCTGGCACTCCATCCTCTCCTGAAGATGGTTACAGTGATCCTGCTCCATATAATTGAAGTCTGCAAGGAAATTTAGACCTTTACACAACTATAAAGCAAGGTAGAATATAATGCTATAACAGATACAGATAAAATTCAGTGGATCCGCTGGGAAGGAACTATTGCAGACCAAATTGTGCCTCTGCTAAGCCTAGGCCTGGTTTTGGAAGATTCTTGACTACTTGGATGCCCAAGGAAACTCCAACACAGTCACTCTCCCAAAGTCACTGCAGGTTTTCCTGGACACTGGCCATTGGTTGATAGGCAATCAGCAGATTTTACAACCCTACACAGAAACTTATTGCAGTGAGCTGTTGCCACTGTTTGCAGAGCTCAGAGTTGTTTGTGACTCTGTCACTCATATTTGCAGTTGCCTTGAAACCTTTGCTCTGAAGAGCCCGGCCTCACCCCCATTTCTGATCACGGCTCTGTTGCTTCATCAGCCGGTCTCCATTATTTCCTGCTGCAACCACAGTGAGCCTACAGCTGAGTAGGAGTTGGAAAAAGGTAAGTATGAATATTTACTTCCCAGGCATCTCCCCAGAGAAATGCATGTGCAATGTCATCCGCAAGTGTTCTGCAGGGGCGTGCAGCTTCTCGGTTGTTCAATCCTAGAGTATGAAAAAAGTGGTTTCAACCTCTTCTTTTTCCTCCTCTACACCACTTTAAGCTGGGCAAAATAACCTACAGTCAACCTACCCTGTCCTTTCTCATGTGCAAGTGGATAAATAACTTAAGGATACTACTGAGAGACCCAAGAAAGCTGTATTGGCGGGGCGGGGGGATCAGGTGTACATGTGCTTTAGCAATTAAGATGCAAATGATTCATAGTCAATTCGAATGCATAATGGTCTTTAGGTCTAATTACTGGAAAGTTAAATACCAAAAATACAGTTTAAGTCACGTTGAGGTTCAAATAGGTCTCAACTACTTTTGTAATGATGGAACTAAGTTAACAGTAAATTATAATTAAAAGTAAAAATGGCAGCAATTGGAAGCTCAACCCACACATGACAACACGAATGATAGACTAATGAGGCACAGTCCAGACAATGCGTAGTCTCCATCGGGGCTTTGTGCCAGGCCACGTTTTCCCAGAAGCCAAACTTCCTGGAGGAACACTAAAGCAGAATTTCAAAAGTTGGTAACTCGTTGTCTTTTGCTTATGACTTCCAAATTGAATTAATCTGTGATAATAGCTCATATAGCAAGCTTTTAGTAAGGAGGTTTTAATGCACATAAGAATGAGAGTGTGTGGATTTGTAAATAGTTTATCCGAATGGACTACAGGGACGAATTGCTTTCTTGGGTCAGTTTTAAGATCAGGTGAGCCTTGGACAGAATTTAAGAACCAATGGTTAGAAGGCCCCGGTACACAGGTGAATTGTCATTCTTGGACAACAAGACATGAGATCTGACAACCAGAGACATTTATTCCAACGCTTTCTATAATAAGAGTCACACCAGGGGGCTGGAGCCGTGGCTCGGTGGTTACAGCACTTGCCCAGCATGCATAAGTACATGGGTTCAAACCCCAGCACCCACGTACACAGCTAAGTGTCAGAGCAACGAAAGCCATGTGAAAAACTCAATAAAAATTGGTTCTCCATGTCTCTTTCTCTGTCTCTCTCTCTCTCTCTCTCTCTCTCTCACTGTCCTTCTTTCTAAAAAAAAGAAAAGAAGAAAAAAAAAAATAGTCACACCAGGACCTCAGGCTAAAGCTAAACATTCCTACCTGACACCCTTGTTAGGTTAGCACACAGGTTAATGTGTCTTGGAAGTTTTTCACACTTGCTAATTTTTAAAAAAAGCAATCTGCTCAAAGCAAAGAAGATGAATGCTGGCAACTCACAGAAGAGTTGTATTTTATTTGTGGCTTAAAAATTAGCTGAAAGAATAGGAAGCAGTTAATTCTACTTAAGAAAATAACACTTCAAAATTGGGTAACACTTTTACCCTCTCAAAACAAATTTGCATGCATGACTACAGCTTCTAGAGAGCAGGTGTAGTTTAATTTTTGAGGGGACCTGAGGTAATTTGCAACTCTCTGAAATTTTCTTTTTTCTTCTTCTTCTTTCCTCAGACCTCTCCTTGGGTTCATATTCCTACTAATTTTTCCCTTCTTTTGATTTTTGTTCAGTTTTTTTTACTTCTTGCTTTAATAACTAGCTCCTCCTTGAAATAAACCTATAGAACTTTTCAGGGTTATTCAGTGTTCAAGAGGTGGCTGATGTCGGAATCAAAGTTTAACTCAACTTGGATTTGTTGAATCCTTTTTAAAAAAATTTTTTTTTTTACTTTCCAAATAGGTTAGGTTGGACCCATCATGTAAAGGCCCTTATTTCCTTGATAGAATCTTAAAGATAATCAGGTCTGTGGGTTGAGAGTCACTCAGGTGCCACATGGGTCTTGTAGGTCATCTCACAACACCAGCCTCACAAAATTGGCCAGCATAAGCTGTGAAACCTAAAGATCAAAGTAATCTGGGGAATGCTATGGGTTAATTGTGTCTCCTACCTGCCCAAATTCCTATGTTGAAGTCCTCACCTCCAGGACCTCAGAATGTGACCTTATTTGGAGACAGGGTCTTTACACAGGGAGTCAAGGTAAAATGAGGCCATATGGGTAACCCTAAGCCAATTCGATTGGTGTCCTTATAAGAACAGGCAATTCTGGACACAGACACACACAGAGGGAAGAATTTATGAAGACACAGGGAGTAAGATGTCCTGCTTTAAGCCTAGGAAAGAGGCTGAGATAGACCCCAGCTTCATGGCCCTCAAAAGAAACCAACTCTACTGACTTTTTGATCATAGATTTCTGGCCACCAGAACTACAAGCCAGTGTATGTTTATTGTTTGAACCATTCAGTTGTGGCAGCCCTAGAAAACTAGTACATGAAGTAACAGGACCCAGAAGACCAATATTTCCTACCTCCTCAGAAGATTATTTTAAGATGTAAATGAAGTAATAGAATGAAAACACTTCACAAATAGTTAAAGCTACAAGAAAGATGAAAGAGATTGGTACTTGTTTCAGAAAATCTTTTAGAACCAGCTGAAAAGGGATGGTAGAGAAAGCCACTGAAGCAAGGGGCAGACAAATTCAAGATTGCACAGGAAGCTGTTGATCAGGGACTTAGGACAGCAGCATGTCTTAGGCAACACAAGATAGGAGGATCCCTGTAACTCAAAGCAGGAAAAAGGGTTTTTATGTTAAGCTGGACAAAGGTGGCCATGGCCAATTAGAGTGTACCTAGTTGTCAAACTTCAATTTTTGTGTAGCATGAAATGATTATGTTAACAATTTTGTTTATCCATGAGGTTTTGGGATGCATGCCAGGGTCACCTGATGGGCAAAATGGCAGTTGCAACCAAGATGGCTGCAGTCAGATCAAGCTG
>PVKS010052688.1:0-10660 GCA_004027875.1 Aplodontia rufa
GATGTGATGTCCAGTAATGTGAATGGTCCTTACTGGAGCCACCAGAGGGAAAGTTGGGGGAGAGAGAGAGAGACAGACAGAAAGAGGTAAAGGAAGGAGAATGGGAGGTAGCATAAGAGCTCTGTCTTCTTGTTCTGGGCTTTGGCACCAGTATGTAAAGAAACAGGGGAATGAAGGAAATAAGAGAGAGCAGTGGCTCAACAGTAACACAGTTTTATTTGGGAGAAACCTGAGGAGGGTGGCCCAGTGGAGTCTGGGACCCTCCTGCCACTTACAGCCTGGGGTAGATATAGAGAGAATAAAGGGGGAGGGAGCCAAGGATCAAGTTTTCTGGTTAAAATAGGAGTTTTGGTAGAGTGTAATTTTTCTGATAAGGGCTTGGAGTCAATAGATTTTGAAACAGCAAGTAAGGGCTTTGCTGTCTGGCTCAATGACATGAGTGATTTCTGGTAATTTTCCATATCCATCAAACACAAAGTTTATTTTTTAATTACCAAAGGACTAATGAAAAAAAGTGCCCCATACTGGGTGGCTTGAATCAATACAAATTTGTCATCTCATGGTTTTAGAGTTTAGAAATCTGAAATCCAGATGATGGAAGGGCCATGCTCTCGCTGGTGGCTCTATGGGAGCATCCTCTTGACCCTTCCTGCTCTGTTATATACCATAAGTCTCATTGCTTGGCTTGTAGACTCCTCACTCCCATTCCTGGGACACCTTCTTCCAGCATATCTTCACATCATCTTGTACATGTCTGTCTCTGTCCACATTTCTCCTTTTTATAAGGACATCTGTAATATTGGATTAGGGGCCACTCTTCTGACTTCATTTTAACTTGATTACCTCTGTAAGGACTAATTTCAAATAAGTTCACATTCCGAGGTACTAGGAGTTACAAGGCCAGCACACGTCCTTTGGGGAACACAATTCAACCCAGAATACTGCATAATGTGGGTGTTTTTGCTCTGTGGGTCCCTCTTCCCCGCATGGGAATTTAGGAACCAGCTTTCTCTCACTGTGCAGCTCCACTTTCCCCTTAGACTTTTGCATCATCTGTGTCCAGCTGACAGTGAAGGGAAGAGTGTGGGCAAGTCATGTGGCCTCATACTCACATTGGGCTAGAGTTGGTCCATTGCCCTTCTGCTCACTCCAGTGGGGAGGACTTGTCTCATGGCTCCTCCTAGGCGGAAAGGGGGAAGTGAAAATCTAGTTTTTTTTTTCTTTTAGAGGGAGAGGGACAGTGAGAGAGAGAGAGAGAGTCAATTTTATTTAGTTTTTGTTACTCTGACACTTCATTGTGTATGTGGTGCTGGGGTTTAAACCTGGGTCCTCACGCCTTCCAGGCAAGCACTGTAACTGAAAACAGTTCTGCTGGACAGTGCTTCTCGAGCCATCTATGGTGGATATCTGGTGTTTTGCATTACGATACATCATAGACCAATATTTAATTAAAAAGCAATTACAATGTGCTATATTTTAAAATGCAAGTTCCATTTTAAAATTTGTTTAATAGCTATAAAAGGACTTCCTCAAAAATTTATAAGTTTCTAAAGCCTTAAGTGTTCTGTTCCATTCTTAGTCCTACTATAGACCACTAACAAATAGCTTGCAGGTAGGCACCAGTGCACAGCCCACACTTTGTGAACTGCGTGGCCTTACACTGAGGAAGGGAGCACAATAATTGTCATATAGGTGACTACCTCTGCCTCATGCTGTCAGCTCTGGTATTACCCACCCCTGACTTCATACTTCGGTACTAGTATTTGTTTGATATTTGTGCTTTCTGTTTTTACCCTAGATTCCAGGTTCTGTGAGGGCAGAGAACATACTTGTTTTGTTTATGGTTGTGTCCTCAGCACTTAGTTGAGCCTCTAGCATGAAGTTCGAGGTTAATAAATACATGTCAAAAATTCTGTTTCTGGTCTGTACCTGGAACTATCCCTAAGAATACATGTTTACATAAAATGTGACATTAATTTATTTAACAGAAGCTCCTATTGTTTCTTCTGTCAATTAAATATTTTCCTTCTGATTTGTGCATCAAACACTCATGCTCTCTGTCTGTATAGTGCAGAGAAGAGGGGTTTCTTTGGAACAATGGGCCTAATGAAATGGCAAACAGGTGGTCAGGCTGGATGGCTGGCGGTGGCTACAAGAGGAGTGGTAATTGTTGGCAGAACTCTTACTACTCATGGGAAGAATAATTTTGTAAGCAAACTAAGAATATTTTGCTAAATAAATGAATACTGAAAAATATAAAGAAGGCCCAGTTAGTGGCCATAAGCCAATGAGAGCTCATCCAGGAAGATAGGTAAAGAAAAATTATAAAGGCAGCTGAAAACATGCGCCCATGGAGGCCAGGTTGTCCTTGAGTTCTCAGAGGATACATTTAGTGGATATTTACTGCCAGATTTGGAAATAACGCCATTAGTTAGACAAGAAGCTAATAAAATATTTAAGCTAGATTATTTGAAATATTTTTCCAGTTGCTGGAAATATGATTGTCTTTTTGAAAGACTTCAGGTGGATTTTTCTTTTCTAATTTTCTCTCTTAGCATCTTCAGTCTGGTTTTTGCACATAGAAAGGAACATGTACCTAACAAGTATATATTACAAATAGCTGACATTCATTGAGAGGATGTTTGTGTCAGGTATTAAAGTAGTTAGCTTTTGTGCATTGTTCATTCAAGCCCCACAACATCCCTCCAAGTAACCTCTGTTCTCGCCTCCATTCTACAGGTGAGAGAACTGAATCTGCATGGAGGTAAGTAATTTGCCGGGGGTCCCAAAGCTTAAATAAAAATGGAGCAGTATTTACCGCATTGTTAATCACTTCCTATGTCAGTACTAAATTCAGTCACCTGAAAAATCAATCCACCCCCTGGACAAATCACCAAAGATCTTTTTTAGTTTTAGATACAATGGTGTCTTCTGTAAGCATCTTTTTTCTTCCTGAAACTCTTCATAGTATATTATAATAATATGTTGTATTGTGTTATAACACATTGAGTTGCTTTTGATGACAAAGCTTTTCTTAGCTGATAACTGTGATAACTGATATGGGATCACACCGTTTTTTCAGAGATAGCATAATTCAGAGTCAGAGGAATAAAAGAATTTATAGGAGTTTAGATTAACTTTATTCAGGATTTCATAGGTAAGCCCTGGTTCTATGATTATCCTCAGAAGAACTTGGGTTATAGAGAAAAATGTTAAACTCTGGTAACAATAAGCCAGCAAAAACAAAACAAAACAAAAAACAACAACAACAACAACATGTTAGATAGTATTTACCAAAGATGTCATTCTGATGAAATAAAAGTTATTGCTGCAAGAAAAGATGATGGCAACTTTCAGTGACTGAATATTTTTGGAGCAATTTAAACGTGCTTTAAATTCAGAAGCTTCTGTTGTGCATCATTTGAATTTCCTGTTTAGCAGTCTTAGTGACTCAGTATAGTGTTGCCTTTCTTGCCTCTTTTAAAACGATGATCAGCTTGGGCTTGTGTTGCCCTTCCTTTACTGAGAGTCTGCTGGTTTTGTGACAGTGTGTGACCCATTAGATGGCAGGTATCCCAAAACTGTTGGGGAAGATGTTGTGCAGCTGCAAAGCACCTTGCTTGGCCTCCGGTCTGGGACACAGGAAACCATGACGCAATGTGCTGTGGACTCTAAAAGTACAAAGCGTGACATGCTCTGGATGTGCAGAGAAGAAATTTGTTTTACATAGATGAGTGGAGGTCTGGAGGAAAACTCTAACCTGGGTTCTTGAGTACACAGCAGCTTCATGGAGCAAAGCTCTTTGTTTACGACTTTAGTACCCAGTTCATCACATTTCTTGAAACCTAATAGGCACTGGATAAATATTTCCTGGATGAATGAAAAAATGGATAAATGATCAAAAAATTATAGTATAGTAGAAAAATATAAGAACTGTCAAGCTGAACATTCTAGCATTGTGTCCTTCCTGGGTATGCTCTTCACCAGCTTTGTCATCTTGGGGAAGTCACCTGTGTCTGGGCATTAGCTTTCCTCACTGAGAAAAAAAAGTAGGGAAGGTAAGATAAACATTAAATATAGGAAAACATGGAAGACCATTAGTACAGTTTATGGTTTTTTTTCTATGCTGATTTTCCAACATATTATCTAATAATATATCTTTTCACATTCATTTTCTTCCCAATTTATTGAGATATAGTAATGAATAAAAATTTTTATTCATTGAATAAAAATATTACATTGTATAGTAATGATGTTTTGGTACATATGCATTGTGGAAAATTACCACAATTGAGCTAATTAACATCTCCATTGCCTCACATAGTTACTATATTTTTGTGCAATAGGAACATTAAAGAATACTCTCTTGGACTGGAGCAGTGGCTCAGTGGTTGTGGCACTTGCCTGGCATGCTCAATGATCTGGGTTCTAACCCAGCACCACATACACAATTATGTGTCAGAGCAATGAAAACTAGATGAAAAACTAAATAAAATTGATTCTCTCTTTCTCTCTCTCTTTTTCTCACTCTCCCTCTCTTTTTTTGTTAGAAGAGACTACTCTCTTAGTCAATTAAAAGTATACAATTCAATATTATTAGCTGTAGTCATCACGTTGTACATTGGCTTTCCAGAAGTTACTTCTCTGCATAACAGACTTTGTACCTGTTGATCGATCTCTCTCAATTTCCCCCAACCCTCAGTCCCTGGCAACCCCCATTCTTTCAGAAATTCAACATTTTTAGATTCCACACATGAGTGAGATCATGCAGTATTTTTCTTTCTGTGGTTAATTTCATTTGGTTAATGTCCTCCAGGTTCATCTGTATTGTTGTGACAACATGGGTATAGAAGAAATATATAGGCATATTTAGGTATAGAAGGAATGTATATGTATATGTCAGGTTCAGGTCTAACATCATGCTTAATGGCGAAAAGATAGTAGATTTTCCTCTATGATCAACAAGATAAGGATGCTGCTCACTGTCCCGATTTGGTTATGAGGTATCTTCCAAAACCTACTGTGTTAATACAGAAGTACCTAGAGGGGAAATGTTTTGAGAGCTGTAACCTAATAAGTGGAGTGGATTAATTCATTTGATGGATTAATAATAGGAAAGAACTGTTTACTGGGTGGTAACTGTAGGTAGGTGGGGTGTGGCTGGAAGAAGTAGGTTGCTGGAGGAAGTAGGTTACTGGAGATGTACCCTTGGGGATTTTGTTTTGTCCCTCTGGCTATTCTTTTTCTCTGTCTGCTTCCCAGCTGCCACGAGTAGCTTTCCTCTGCCATGCCCTTCCACCATGATATTGTGCTTCATTCAAGCCCATAGCAATGGGGCTGGATGACCAGGGACTGAACCTCTGAAACTGATCTCAACTGAGCTTTTCCTCTCTAAGTTGTTCTTGTCCTGTAATTTGGTCATACACACACACACACACAAAGCCTCAACACATTCACTCTTACTACTTCTATTCAGTGTAGTATTTGAAGGCTTAGGCAAAGAAATTGTAGGCAAGAGAAAGAAAAGAGACAGGTAACCTATAAGGTATAGGTCAGAGGACCAGTGTAGAGATCCCAGAAATAAACCCAAGCATCTGTAGCCATGCATCACATACATTGGATAACAGATATTGGATAGCAGACAGCCTTTGCAGTAAACGATGCTGGGGAAATGGAGTATTCCCATGCAGAAGACTGTAACTTTACCCCATCTCTACCCTGTACAACAATCAACTGAAAATGGATCAAAGACCTAAATGTATGACCCCAAACTCTGAAACTACTAGGAGGAAGCATAGAGCACAGATCAATGCAAATATTTTATTAAGAAGTTGCTGTAATTTTTCCTACTGGCATGCAATAAATGGAGCACAATGATATTGTTTAATTTAAAGATTTTTAAGTAAACAGTTCTCTCTCTTTGGAATAAATCTATACATAACTCTGGAAAGCTGGATCTCTGAAACAGGGAGGGTATTTGTTAGGTATGGCTAGAATACCAACTGTGATTCACATGGAATGTGCATTTGTATTAGAGACACTGTGGATAAGATTATATCAAAAAGTACAGGGTAATAAATTGCTGAGACTCATCAGTTCACATAAAATCAGCGTGCACTGCCATATTCCAGATGCTAGATTGCAGTTCTTTAATATAACGAGTTGCCAATTTCTCTCTCTAGAGAGCGATTGACAGATTGTAATGCAATCTGTTGATGTTCTTTGATGGCGATTCTCAGTCATTGCCACCACTGCTAAGGAACTGGGAGCCTAAACATGGAGGCTTTGCCTTGGGAACTGTATGTCACTGTGGGGTGTTGGGCCATTCCAATTCGTTTTAGGATCTATGAACTATCAGCTAAAGAGTGGGATTCCAGGAGCTTCGAAAACCAAGCAGAACTAGCTAAGCACGTTCCAGAGAGGAACCATCAATGAAATTACAGTGTGTGTTTTACAGAACAAAACGCCTTCGTGGCAACAAAGAAAAACTGATACAAATGAATTGTAGAAGGATTAGAAGACCATAACGTCTAGTTTCTTGAAGTGTGTCTCTTTAAATGTTCGGGTGGAGAGGGGTTTGGAGAGAGGGTTCAATGTGGCTGAGCTTACCTTTGAAATACTGGAGAAAGATTATAGGGGAGGAATAAACTCATAGTGCTATTGATCTCTGGTTTTCAGTTGATATTTAAATCATATTTTATTTAATCAAATTATAAAAATAGTACAGGTTCATCAGTAGTTGTATGATGTAGTGTTTGAGTTCTGGAGTCAGACTGTTGGTGCAGAAATCCTTTATAGCTGTAAGATTTGGAGGAAAGTATTTTGTATCTCTAAGCCTTTATGTGTACAACAGGGATAATGGTAGGACCACCCTCTTACACTTGGTTTAAGGATAAAATGAGGTTAACACTAAGAAAGTACTTAGAGCATGTCTGACAGAGAGTAGGCACCCTACAAATATTACATGCAGGTTAAATTTTGGAAAATGTAGCAAGGAGAATAAGTAAGAAAAAAAGTACTTATTACCCCAGAAGCAATTAGTATTAATATTTTGATGTATTCCCCTTTTAAATTAGTATCTTTAAAAAAGGATATTTGTGCACTTAGACAAACTCTGAGAATACTGGCATTTCTAATACATAGGAATTTTTTTTAGAAGAAAATGGAAAACAAAATCAGTAGTTCAAATGAAAAAAAATTTGTATGCTATAGCAGGTAGGGTTTTAAAATAATGCAAATTAAGGAGATACATTGAGATTGAAGAATACATATTTTTTTCATTGAGAAATTTATTTTTTGAACAACTATACAAGTTTTTAACAAAATAATATAAAATGTATATAGATTCTGGAGATTAGATTTACCCCCAAGAGTGCACCCCTCAATTACCCACTCTTATCCCTCCCTTCTGCTTCCCACATATCTCTAAGAAAGTATTAGGTTATATAACAATACACCTTATCTGGATTTAACACATGATAATAGACCAGCTTTCTCAATGGCCAGGGTCTAGTTCCAGCCTCCGCAGATGAGTGGAGACATTCAACCCTTGGTTCTCTGGGTTAAGCTGATTTTACTCAGCATAATTTCTTCCATAGCCATCCATTTACCTTCAAAGGCTGCAATATCATTTTTTCTAATTGCTGTGTAAAATCCATGGTATATGAGTACCACAGTTTTTGGATCCATTCATCCAGGGAGGGACATCTGGGTTGTTTCCATAATCTAGCAATTGTAAATTGAACTGTTATGAACATAGATATTGCTGTGTCACTATAATGTGCTGATTCTAAATCCCCTGGAAACAGACACAGGAGAGGAATAGCAGGATCATATGGTGGGCTCATCCCTAGTTTTTTGAGGATTCTCCACACTGCTTTCCAGAGGGGCTGTACCAGTCTGCAGCTCCACCAAAAATGTGCTAGTGTCCCTATCTCTCCAGAGCTCCTCCAGCATCTATTATTGTTTATTTTCTTCATTTTTGCCATTCTGACTGGCGTGAGGTGATATCTTAATGTAGTTTTCATTTGCATTTCTCTGATTACTAGTGATTTAGAGCACTTTATCATGTATTCATTGGCTTGATCAATGTCCTCCGTTGAGAAGTTTCTATTTAGCTCTTTGGCCCATTTATTGATTGGTTTGTTTGTGTTTTTGTAGTTGAGGTTTTTGAGAATTTTGTAGATTCTGGGTATGAGGCCTCTTCCAGAGTAATCGTAGCTCATGATTCTCTCCATTTCCGTAGGAAACCTCTTGACTCTTTTGATTGTTTCCTTGACAGTACAAAAGCTTTTTAGCTTTATAGCATCCCATTCACTGATTTTTTTACTTTACTTCCTTCACTTTAGGAGACATGTTGAGAAAGTTTTTGCCTACTCCCAAATGCTGAAGTGATGGACCTAATTTGTCTTCCATCCTTTGCAAGGTAGCTGGTTTAATTCCTAACTCCTTGATCCATTTTGATTTGATTCTCATGCAAGGAGAAAGATATGTGTCTAATTTCAACTTTCTGCAAGTGGCTGTCCAGTTTGTCCAGCACCATGAAGAATATATTTTAAAGTGCATCAAGTAGTTCGTTTTGGGGGCTGGAGCGGTGGCTCCGTGGTTATGGCTCTTCCCTGTCATGTGTGAGGATGTGGGTTTGCACCCCAGCACTATGTAAACAACAAAGTGTTGGACAATGAAAACCACATGAAAAACTAAATAAAATGGATTCTATCACTTTCTCACTATCTCTCTCTCTCTCTCTCTCTGTCTTTAAAAAAAAAATAAGTTGGTTTTGGACATCTACCATATTGAAAAATTTGGAAAGTTTAATATTATCCAGTGTAGGTGAAGGAGTATGGGAAAAGGATGAATTTAAACAGTTCTTTTGATATAGCAAATTGGTATAGCCTTCTGAAATGGCTGTGTAGCAACGCCACATTTAGTGGATGATTTTAATGTATGTACCCTTAGACCCAGAAATATCATACTTGAAACTTTTGAAAGCTGGGCATGACCCAGTATGTTCATATTTCCATTGTTATCAATAATTAAAGTTTAGAAATAACCTAAATGTCTGTAGTAGTGATAAGCAAAGTTTGTTCCATACTAGGCAAGCATTGGAGAGAGTGAAAAAGATCTATATGTAATGATTTCATAAGAATACCTTAACATATCAAGGGACAAAGGCCAACTTCAAAATAATTCCTATAGTGTGAAATCATTTATGTTAAAATTAAAAACAATTAGATACGTCTGTGTATAGGAAATGTAAAATTGAACAGAAAAAAAATCTTTCAGTGATACATATCAAACTAGTATGCTTGCTTCCAAGTCAGGGAGGAACTGGAAGTGTGGGATGAGGACTCAAGAAGGGCTTCACTTGCCCATATGGTTTGAATTATTGAGAAGGCATCATGCAGTTTTTGAATGATTTACAACTTGAGCACATCAAAAATTTACAAAATCTGGGAGTAAATTTATAGGGATATTTTTAGGGAAAGTGGCACTTTGATTGTGTTTGGACATATTTTCATAGATGTATCTGATTTTGTGAAAAGCTAGATATAAACACACTTAGTACATTTGCAAGTCACTTATGAATGAATAAAAAACACCCAAATATCCAAATATAAGAATATAAGATAGATAGCTTTTGTGTTCCTGATTCAGAAGTTCTCTATGTCCATTACAAAGTTGCTTATTGCATCTTCCTTATTTTTAAAGAGAGAGAGAGAGAGAGAGAATTGATTTTATTAGTTTTTATTTTTCTTTTTGCATGTGGCTTTTGTTGCTCTGACACTTAATTGTGTATATGGTGCTGGGGTTTGAACCTGCATTCTTGTGCATGCCAGGCAAGCACCGGAACTGCTGAGCCACCACTCCAGCCCCTGCTTATAGCTTCTTGAAGGATTAAAATTGCTAGTAGAGGGAGGATTTTCTGCTTTTCATATATTTCTTTGGAGTGGAGCATTTTGAGTCTTCCTTGAGAAATTATCCTAAAGTTATGGCAGGTTTTGCAACAGGTCTCTTCCTTTGGTCATTTCCTAAGCCGGTTTCTTTCAGGAATTTTTAAGAATCCACTACACCAGTGGTTCTCAAAGTCTGGGATCCCACAGCAGCATCTGTGTCACTTGGACCCATGTTAGAAATGCTCTAAATCAGTAGTAATCAGAGAAATGCAAATGAAAACTACATTAAGATATCACCTTACTGAAGTCAGACTGGCAAAAATGAAGAAAATAAGCAATAACAGATGCTGGAGGGGTTGTGGAGAGATAGGCACACTAGCACACTGTTGGTGGAACTGAAAACTGGTACAGTCCCTCTGGAAAGCAGTGTGGAGAATCCTCAAAAAACTAGGGATGAGCCCACTGTATGATCCTGCTATTCCTCTCCTGGGTATTTTCCCAGGGGATTTAGAATCAGGACACTACAGTGACACAGCGAAATTGATGTTCATAGCAGCTCAATTTACAATAGCTAAATTATGGAAACAACCCAGATGCCCCTCACTGGAAGAATGGAACCAAAAACTGTGGTACTCATATACCACGGAATTTTACTCAGCAATTAGAAATAATGATATTGCAGCCTTTGAAGGTAAATGGATGGCTATGGAAGAAACTATGCTGAGTAAAATCAGCTTAACCCAGAGAACCAAGGGTCGAATGTC
>PVKS010052689.1:0-10662 GCA_004027875.1 Aplodontia rufa
CCGCTTCCTCGTTTTGTTTTTTCTTTTGGGTTAATGCTCTTCACTTTTCCTTTGGGGTCAAAGAACTAGCAGGAGGCAATGCCTGCCTGTTCAGGGAAAATCGTCCTACCGTGGGAATCCACGTGCCGACGCGCTGCCTGTGCTGACTCTCGGGAGGTTCACGGGGTCAGTGTCCCTGGGATAACCGCCATCTTCTTTCCCCCTCATTGAAGTTTTGATTTGCATTTCCCTTATAGCTAATGATGTAGAGCAATTTCTCACATATTTATGGACTGTCTGGACTTCCTCTGGTGAGAAGTTTCTTTTAAGATCAGTAGCACATTTACTGATTGGATTATTTGTGATTTTGGTGTTTAGTTTCTTTAGGTCTTTGTATATTCTGGATATTAGCCCTCTGTCCGAGGTGTAGCAGGGAAAGGTTTTCTACGTTCATGACTAGATCTTTAGCTGTGTAAAAAATTTTTGGTTTAATTGCATCCCATTAATTTATTCTTGACTTTACTGCTTGAGCTGTGGGAGTTTTGTTAAGGAAGTAGCTGCCAACTCTTACATCCTGTATTGTTGACCATACTTCTTTTTCTAGTAATTTTAAATTTGTTGGCTTAATATCCAGGTCTTTGACCCATTTTGCTTTAATTTTTGGGCAGGGTGAAAGATAAGGATCCAGGTTCAGTTGTCTTCACACGGCTGTCCAATTTGACCAACACCATTTATTGAACAGGCTATCTTTCCTCCACACTATGCTTTTGCCCCCTTTATCAAATATCAAATAGTTAAATATATGGGGTTTTTGTCTCAGGATCTTCTTTTCTGTTCCACCGATCTTCAATTCTGTTTTGATACACATACCATGCTGTTTTTGCTACTACTGCTCTGTAGTATAATTTCAGGTCAGGGATTAAGATACTCCCTACTTTTTCCTTCCTGTAGAGTAGTGTTTGGGCTAGTCTGGAACGCCTGTTATTCCATATGAACATAAGAATTGCTTTTTCTATGTCTGTGAAGAATGCCATAGGTATCTTGATGAGGATTGCATTAAATCTGTATAGGGCTTTGGGTAGAATGACCATTTTTAGTATATTGATTCTGCCTAACCATGAGCATGGAATGTTTTTCCATCTAATCAGGTCTTCTGTAATTTCTTTTTTTAGTGTTTGATAGTTTTCTTTGAAGAGGTCCTTAATATCCTTAGTAAGGTTAATGCCCAAGTATTTCATTTTTTTGGAGGAGATGGTGAAAGGAAGGGATTTCCTGATTTCTTCTTCTGCAGATTTGTTGCTGGAGTAAAGAAATACTAGTGACTTACTGGAGTTGATCCTGTAGCCAGCTACTTTGCTAAAATTGCCTATAAGCTCTAGGAGTTTTCTGGCCCATGTTATTGAGTCTTCTAGGTATAAAATCATGTCATCTGCAAGTAGAGATAACTTAACTTCCTCTTTGCCTATGCAGATATCTTTCATTTCTTTTTCTTGCCGATAGCTCTGGCAATGGTTTCAAGGACTATATTGAACAAGAGTGGGGAGAGCGGACAGCCTTGTCTAGTACCTGAATTCAGTGGAAATGCTTTCAGTTTTTCTCCATTGAGACTGATGTTGGCTATGGGTCTGTCATAAATGAATCTGACATAATTAAATTATCTTCCCTTGATCCCTATCTTTTCCGAAGTTTTGAGCATAAAGTGCTGTTGAATTTTATCAAGTACCTTCTCTGCATCAATTGAGATAATTATATGATTTTTGTTTTTAATTTCACTTAAAGACTTCTTTAAAGCCTCTTGTTTGCTGTTTGGAATTTTCCTCCAGGCCAATGATTCTCAAATTATTGCACCTCTTCTCATCAAATATTACTTGGAAGTTCTAATTATGTAATACAAGCTGTTTATCTTGCTTATCTTCTTTAAATTCTACATTGTTTAGCCTATCCTCACAGTCTGATACTCATTCTTCAAGAAGTTCTAATTTCAGTGGAGTCTACTCTGGTGTTGGTATCTTCCAGTGAAGATTTGAATTGAAAATTGAATTGAAAATTGAATTGAATATTTGAATTGAAAATTTTAATTTCTATCCTGATAGCTCTGTTACATATCTTTTCAGAATGCCTATTTATTTGTATAGCTGATCTTTCATCTCATGAAATCGTTCCCTTATTTCCCTGTAGAAGTTGTCTCTCATCTCTTGAAATTGTTCTCTGATCTCTTTCCTTATTTAATCTCTCAACTCTTTGACTGCATTATTAATTTAATGTTGATACAATGTCTTTGGTTTTCATCTAGGGCCCCAGCTATGGGACCCATGGGTGGTAAGCTGTGGGGTTGAGAAGGTGAGTTATTTCCCCTTTTCTTCATTTTCTGAGTCAGAGAGCGTGTCTTGTACTTCAGGCTCATTACTCTTTGTGGTTTAATTGGAGCTTCTTATGGCTTTGTTTCATTGTGATGGGTTTCTTTGAGAGAGCTCTCACAATGTTTTGAGGTGTGTCTATTTCTTCAGATAGTAGGATCTCTCATGGGAATCCAAGTGCTCTCCTGCAGTGTGAGGTGATTCTCAGGAGCATCTTGGAGTCACCGTAGGTGGGGTGGTGGATATCATCTTCCAAAAACCATCCTTTTGTAGGGATTTGAGATGGAGGACAAGGCCCTTTATTTGAAATCATTCCTTATTTTAATGTAGGCACTTAGTGCTTTTGTTTTCCCCATAAGAATGCTTTCACTCTATCCCAAAGTTTCAGTATGATGTCTCTTCATTCTGATTTACCTCCAGGAATTTCTTAATTTTTTTTCTCTCATGTCTTTTATTGTGCACTTTTATTGAATTTCCTGTTTGTGGGCTTTGGGTATTTTTTCTTCTTCTATCTGAAGTTTACCTTGGAGGATTCTTTGTAATGCTGGTTTTCTGTTCATCAATATTGCTAGTTTGATCTTATCATGAAATGTTCTTATTTCCCCTTTCAATTTGATGCTGAGTTAGCTGGGTGTAGTATTCTTGGTTACAGATTGTGTTCATTCAGACACTGAAAGATCTCCTTGCAGGATCTTCTTGATTCTGAAGTTTGAGCTGAACCATCAGATGTGACCCTGATTGGTTTACTTCTGAATGTAATTTGACATTTCTATCTTCCAGCTTTTAACTGACATTTCTTGATTTCCCTATTATACATTTGGGATATGATATGTATCAGTGAACATCTCATTTGATTGGGCATATCAGTGTCCTGTATACCTCATGGATGAGCATTTTTACTGTATTCTGATATGGGAACAATTTTCTTTAACTATTTAATTGATACTGTTTTTTTGCACCATTTGTTTGCATTTTGATTTCTTCCTGTATCACAATTTCTCTTACATTTTTCCATCTGATTTCATTCTAGACATTTTGAAAATTTTCTTCACATTTAGTGAATTTTTGTTCCTTTTGTTTAATCTGTGTGTCCAAGCTTACTCAGCCTGTCCTCATTAACTGAAATTTCTTCTTCATGAGCTGAGGTCCTATTTTCTACAAAATTTATAGCTTACATAATTCTTCCATTCTACCTTTGAATTGATTGACTGAGGACTACAAGTCTAAAACTTTTTTTTCAGTGTATTCATTTTGTTGTTAAAGAGGTATTTCATCTCCTGTGTTTGCACTCCTATTTTATTCTTTAGATCTTCTCTTAGGTCCTTGTATATTTTAGTAAACATATATATCTCATAGATAGCTTCTTCTAGGTTTTCATTCCAGCATCTATCGATGGGTTCCATGGTATGGGAGTTGTGGGTTTGAGGTGAAGCTTTTCCAGCATGGATCCTCGTTTATGAAGAAATTCTTTCATGACCCTGAATTAAATTAAATTCTATTGCTCCTTATTTTGTATAGTTTGCCTTTGTATACAATAGAGATGTTTGTTCGGCTGCTTATCAATGAATGTTTAGAATGGGTTCATTTGGGAGTAGCGAGCCCTGAGATTTCTCTCTGTCTGAATATTTGTGATATCTTGTTGATAGGTTGGGTGTTTTATCCCCTCACTTATTTGAGTTGGGGAACTGTGAAGATAGTGGGGCTCACCAGTAGGCACTCCCACCTGTGAACTTCTATTGACTTTAATATTTCTAATGGCTTGCTAGATAATGAAATGGAATAAAAATGAACATTATATACATATGATAAATAGCATAAAGTAGCCACTTTGGTACTTCTTTAACCATTTTAGTGGTAGTTCCATTGTAGCAGAGGAATTGTGGGGGCTACTCTTTACATTCCACAACAACCATAATTAATTGGTTCTCTATAGGTGGCTTGAAAGCAAATAACCTATATCAAGAATGAGACTCAGAGGTTCAAGATGGTGACTTGAAGACAGATGGCTTCCCCAGTGGCTCTGAGACTGGACAGAAAATCCCCCAGGACATTTCCAGTTTTTTGAGGTGCGTTTGGGGGAATAGCATATTGAAACCCTGTCCTAACTTGCTCAGTGGATCTGAGGAGCAGAGATTGGGGAGAAATGAGTATTTTTTTTAATTTTTTTCCACCCAGGCTGGGACACAGTGAGCAGCCACCACCTGGGAGTGTGGGAGGAGTCATGAATCCAGTAAACTCATCACCATGGACTGTGCTTTAAATATAGCACTACTAGGGTCTTTGTTCACCTGCCACTGCCACATGGCTGGCTGGCGAGTGGAGAAGGGGAGGATTCTAGCACCACACACTCACCGCAGTGGAGAAGCCTTGGTGCTTTAAATATAGTGCCACTGTGGAATTTGTTTACTTGACGCTGGCACAGGGCTGCTCCTGCAGCGAGTGGACTAGCAAACAATGGTGGGTCTGAACAGAACGTGAAGAAAAAAGGGAATTTATCCACCCGGCCAGAGAAGCAGAAGTGCGATTTTTTTTTTTTAAATTTTGGATTCCATTCCACCAGCAGGAAGGCGGCGGGTGACAGGGACCAAAGCCAAGAGTGGCTACAGTGGGTGGGGCTGTGAGCAACTTCAGCTGCTGCTGTGGAGCTGAACTGACACAGAGACCCATGCTCAGTGCTCTGATCCGTGCTTTATAAAATCAGCATCAGGACAGCATTGGGTGAGCGCAGTTACAGACACCTGCTGGGCTCATACACTGCGGGAGACAAGAGCTGTTCTGGTAATAGGCACGCTGAGGAGCCCAGTGGAATTCGCTGCTCAGCAGGAAAGCTGGGCCACCATTCTGAGCCCCAGGAGACAACTCTCTCTGGCTTTTTAGAGCAGCCTATGAAAACAGCATCAGGCAATTACCACACAGGCTTCAGTCTCATCCAGGAAGAGAAGGCCTATGCCAGGGCAATACTCCACCCTTCTTAGGAGGTCTTCAGTTTGTAGAATAAGGGGGAACAATTCCCTGCCTTGTCCACTCCTCCTATCCAGGAGGATCATGGCTTTTGCCACAAAAGACAGTGTATGCCTCTCCCAGGACAGGGAAAATAGAAATCAGCCAAGCTTCCCACTCATTAAATCCTCTGGCTGCAGCTCCCCTGAGAAGCTGACAAACTTCAGGCCTTTCCAGAATCAATCCTCTTCATTAGAAGCTCCTCCTAGAAATCCCAGGAATATGAAGACACCCCAGTCTGCTTTGTGAGATCACATAACCACGTACCAAGAGAAAGTCATATCAAAACCCAGAAGCAAAGTGGACTTCTCCTCCCAAAGGTCACAAGAAGCCCTTACGAATTTTAGTTCTAAGGTGTCATAAAGAAACTTAACTTCATTAAGGGCCAGAGACACTCTTAATATCTATACTTCCAAGTTTTGCCTATTAAGATTTTTTCCCTATTTTTGCTGCTGTTGCTTGCATGTTCTAGATGTATACCAATGCAATAACTGGAAAAGTTTACTGATTCTCTGATATATAAAAACTCTAGATATTTTTGTCTCCCTGCCCTTTTAACTTCCAGGGGCAGTTATCCCCCCTATTCTTCCATATTTTTTTCTTCTTTTGGGGAAAAAATGAACAATAATATTTTTTCCTGATATGATACCTTGTTTTTAGGTTTCTTTCTCTTTCTTTTTTTCCCAATTTATCATCTCTCTTATTCCCTCTTCTCCATCATGCCTAGCCTTTTCCTCATTCTTGAGAAGGATCCTAGTCAGTGCATATAGTATTTGAAATATTTTATGCCTGACAAGCATAATTCACAGGAATAAGTTCTTCCTTTTAATAGTCACTCAAATCTTAGTAATAACTCATTTACCCTTCCTATATTAGGCCACGGCTATCCTAGCTTCCCTTTGGAACTGTATTTTCCTTTGTACTTCTTTCTTTTCTCCTTCATTTGAAATTTAGTAATTTTTTTAAATTTCCTTTTCTATTTAATTTTTTTCCTCTTAGCAATTTCTTTTTCTTTCTACAGCAAATTCTTTACATCATCCACTTTCTCACTGTACATAATTGGTCTATATAATCTCTTCTTTGAATTTCACCAGCATTACCCCCCTTTCTTACTCCAGATTGATTAATGCTCTTCAATCCCCCATTATTAAGGCTATGTAACTTTTACTGCTGTAATTGTTAATCTGAATAACACTTATTTGTTCTTAAAGTCCAACATATATAATAATAAAATACTGGTGTCCCCCAAAGTATGGATTATCACTAACACTAGTTGCATAGGCTGAATTCAAAAGTCCATTATAATCTGTGCCAAATAACCAATTTACTACTGTTTACTGTAGGCTTTGCTTGTACATATTGACAATTTGCTACTAGTGCATGGGGTGTTGGAAATCTGTAAGGGTAACAAACAGTTCAGAGTAAAGGGGGTAATCTTTTGAAATCAACTCTCCTGACAAAATCCCATTTCAAGTAAGGGTCTGGACAGATTTCTCTATCAAAGAGCTCAATCCTTAAGGAAGGTGACAGGAAAAAGAACCACCAAATCTTGTATTGCTTCCATAAAGAGCTCACCTGGCAAATAAGAGAGAAGAATCTCTTCAGACATGAGGAAAAAATTTGAAGAGGTTCAATCAATCCCAAAACTCCCATAGTAAGGGGACTATGGCCAGGGACTGAGATGAATATCTAGAACAATATATCAATGAGCTGATAACAAAAAGGAACAATGACTTAAAAGAAGAGATAATGAAGGGAATAAATGAGAAAACTCAAGACTTGAGAAACTTGATCATTAAAGAAATTGATTCCCTCAAAAAGGAAGTTACAGACATCAAATATGCAGTCAATGACATGAGAGGGTCCTTGCAAGATTTCAATAATAGACTAACTTCAGTAGAAAATAGAAGCTCTGCTATTGAAGAAACAACTTCTGACAATGATGACAGGTTGAGAAAGCTAGAGCTCACCCACATCAAAAAAGAAAAACGATTAAGCGACCATGATCATAATTTAAAAAATGTCTGGGATGAAATGAGAAGGAACAATCTGAGAGTAATTGGAATACATGAAGTTGAGGCACAGAACAATGGTATGAGAAATATTCTCAAAGAGACATTGAAAGAAAAATTTTCCCACAAATAAAAGTAGAATCTGACATGCTCATCCAGGAAGCTTACAGGACACCCAAAAGGCCTAATCAAAAGAGAAACTCACCAAACACATCATATTCAAAATGTACAATAGGGATACCAAGGAAACTATATTAAAAGCAGCAAGGGAGAAACACTAAATCACATTCAAAGGCAAGCCAATAAGAATTGTCTGTGACTTTTCAACCCAGACACTGGAAGCAAGAAGATCTTGGAATAATATCTTTCAATATATAAATGACCACAACATGCAGCCTAGAATTCTATACCCAGCAAAGCTCAGCTTCAAATTTAATGGAGAAATAAAAACTTTCCATGACAAAACAAAACTGGCAGAATTTATCAACAGAAAACCTGCCCTACTAGGAAACCATATTCAAAAACTTATAAAGAAGATAATCCAGCATGATCAAATGGGCTTCATCTCAGGAATGCAACGGTGGTTCAACATACGCAAAATGTAATTCACCACTTAAAGAGAATCAAGGACAAAAACCATATGATCATCTCAATGGATACAGAAAAGGCTTTGATAAAATCCAGCACCCTTTCATGTTCAAAACTCTAGAGAAGATGGGGTTCAAAGGACCATTTCTGAACTTTGTAAAGGCTATATGTGCTAAAACTCTGCTAATATAATACTAAATGGAGAAAAGCTGAAAGCATTTCCACTAAAATTGGGAACAAGACAAGGCTGTCCACTCTCACCACTTTTATTCAATATTGTTCTTGAGACCCTAGCTGGAGCAATCAGGCAAGAGAAAGAAATCAAATGCATAAAAATAGGAAGAGAGGAAGTCAAACTCTCTCTTATTGCTGAGGACATGACCCTGTATCTGGATGATCCAAAAAACTCCAATAGTAAACTGCTTGAACTTATAAATAGATTTAAAACAGTGCCATGATACAAGATCAACACCCACAAATCAATAGTTTTCCTATACACTAATAATAATATGACCAATGAAAAAATCAGGAAATCTGTTCCATTCAAACTATCTTTGAAAAAAATAAAATATTTGGGAATTAACCTTACAAGGGAAATCAAAGATCTCTACAATGAAAATTGTCGGTCATTGAAGAATAAAATCCAAGATGACCTAAGAAGATGGAAAGATGTCCCATGCTCTTAGTTAGGCAGAATTAATATAATAAAAATGGCCATTCTACCAAAAGCTCTATATAGATTTAATGCTATTCTCATAAAGATACCCATGTCATTCTTTACATACAAAGAAAAAGCAATTCTCAAATTCATTTGGAACAGTAGTAACCTCGAATAGCCAAAACACTACTAAGCAAGAAGATGAAACGGCGGTTTTGCCATACCAGATTTAAAACTATACTATAGAGGTGTAGCAACAAAGAAAACATGGTACTGGTATCAAAATAGGAAAGAAGACCGATTGAATAGAAGACCTTGAAACAAATGCACAAATCTTTAAATATCTGATTTTTTACAAAGAGGGGCAAATTATTACATGGAAGAGAGACAGCCCCTTCAGCAAATGGTGCTGGACAAACTGGACAGCCACTTGCAGAAAGTTCAAATTGGACCCATATCTTTCTCCCTGCATGAGAATCAAATCAAAATGGATCAAGGACCTAGGTATTAAACCAGCTACCTTGAAACTGATAGAAGAAAAATTAGGTCCAACACTTCAGCATTTGGCAGTAGGCAAACATTTTCTCAACATGTCCCCAAAACTGAAGGAAGTAAAGTCAAGAATCAGTGAATGGGATGCCATAAAGCTAAAAAGCTTTTGTACTGCCAAGGAAACAATCAAAAGAGTCAAGAGGTTTCCTATGGAAATGGAGATAAGCATGGGCTATGATTCCTCAACTGGGGTCTCATATCCACGTTCTACAAAATCCTCAAAAACTTCAACTACAAAACCACAAACAACCCAATCAATAAATGGGCCAAAGAGCTAAATAGAAACTTCTCAGCAGAAGATAATGATCAAGCCAATGAATATAAGAGAAAGTGCTCTAAATCACTAATAATCAGAGAAATGCAAATGAAAACCACATTAAGATATCACCTCATGCCAGTTAGAATGGCAAAAATGAAGAAGATAAACAATAATAGATGCTGGAGGGGCTGTGGAGAGATAGGGACACTAACATACTGTTGGTGGATTTAGCATTCACCATATTAGAGTGACACGGCAATATCTATGTTCATAGCAGCTCAATTTACAATAGCTAAACTATGGAAACAACCCAGATGTCCCTCACTGGATGAATGGATCCAAAAGCTGTGGTACATATATACCATGAAATTTTACACAGCAATTAGAAACAATGATATTGCAACCTTTGAAGATAAATGGATGGCTATGGAAAAAAGTATGCTGAGTGAAATCAGCACAACCAAGAGAACCACGGGTCGGATGTGTTCACTCATCTGTGGAGGCTGGAACTATTCCCTGGCCATTGAGAGAGGTGGTCTATTATCAGGTGTTAAATCCAGATATCGTTAATGTTACATGAACTAATAATTTTTTAGAGATGTTGTAGGAAGGGGAAGGGAGGCATAAGGTTGGTAATTGGGGGGTGCTTGTGGGGGTAAATCTAATCTTGAGAATCTTTATACATTTTATATTGTTATAAACTTCTATGATTGTTCAACAAATAAAGTTCTCAATAAAAAAGGAAAAAGGATCCCTAAGAATAATCCAAGAGGAGACTTGACTGTCCTAAAATAGATTAGATTTCAAAAAATTTGAACAATATTGACTACCTAGTTTTGAAAACCTTGCAGTGATGTATAAACAGAAATGTATATAATAATGGAGTAAGGAAAAGTAGATGAGTATGAATCATTTAAACCTCACATATTATTTATGTATATTTTGATTGGTTAGTACTTTTATTCTACTTTATAATTTACAGTGAAAATTATATACTTGTTATTAAAGCACAGATAGTATATGACACAGACTACCAAACTTTTACACAACAGAATCTTTATAAAACTCTAAACTATCCTTATCCCTTTTTGGTTCTTACTAGTACATGAGCACATACATACCACCACACAAACAAAAAAGCAAAATTCTTATTTCAATCAGCCACTGTGCTTTCTACAAGTCATCCTCAGAAATTAAAATCAGACAAATATCTACCCTATACTTTCTCCATATTTTCATTAATTTGCCTCAACAAAT
>PVKS010052690.1:0-10661 GCA_004027875.1 Aplodontia rufa
CTGATATAATGGAGGTGAAGGTCAGAAGGTCACTCTAGGGCAGCTGATGAAATAGAATGAAGGTCAGACCCCAACATTCTTAAGGAAGTTGATGTCAGCTCCTACATGATGGAGTGTTGTTGATCCTATGTTTTCTTCTAGCAGTTTAACATTTTCAGGTCTAATTCATAAGTCTTTGATCCATTTTGATTCAACTTTTGTGCAGGGTAAAAGATAACTATCTAATTTCATTTTTCTACATGTAGCTATCCAGTTTTCTGAGCAGCATTTGTTGAAAAGGCTGTTTTTTCTCCAAGAAATATTTTTGAATTTTTTCGGCTATCACTTGACTACAGGTTTATGATTTTGTCTCTGTGTCTTCTCATCTCTTTAAACTGGTTATGTCTTGTTGTTGGATTGTTCTCTTCACTAGGATGTAGTGGCCTTCTTTGTCTTTTCTGATTAATTTGTGCTTGAAATCTTCTTAGTCAGATATGAAATTACTCCTGCTTGTTTCCTTGAACCATATGCCTGAAGTATTTTCCCCCGATTCTTTTACCTTCTGCCTTTTCAGTGTTTTTTCCTCTACATTACTTGTAAGCAGCATATAGTTGGATTTTGTTTTTTATTCTTTCTGTTGAATTTTGTCTTCTTTGAGAACTTGAGACAATTAATATTCAGTGTTAGAATGGATATGTGTTTGTAGTTTATTGCCATTGCAGCTTTTCATTGTGCTTTATTCTGTCATGATTCTCATTTAATGGATTATTCTTTTATTGAACTTCCTCTGTGGGCTTTCAGAATTATTTCTTCATTCCTCTTTGTGAAGTTTACCTTTAAGTATTCTTTGTATTGCTGATTTGATGCTCATGAATGCTTTCAGTTTATTCTTATCATGGGAAGTTTTTATTTCCCCCTCAATTTTGAAGCTGAGTTTTGCTGGATATAGTAAGCTTGACTCATGGGGTTTTTCTTTCAGAACTTAGAATATCTCATTGTAGGCCCTCTTTGCTTTCAGGTGCTGAGCTGAGAAGTCAAAGGTGATTCTTATTGCTTTGCTTCTACATATGACTTGATGTTTCTCTCTTGTAGCTTTTAATAGTCTTTCCTTGTTTTCTCTGTTAGGCATTTTGATTATGATATGTCTTGGCAAGCTTCACATATGACTAGGTCTATTTGGGGTGCTTTAAGTCTCCTGTATCTGAATGCCTATCTTGTTTCTGATATGGGAGAATTTTTCTGTAACTATCTCATTGAAAATGTTTTTTATGCCTTTAGTTTGTACCTCCATGTTTCTTCTATCCCAAAGATTCACAGGTTTGGTCTTTTAAAGTTTTCCCAGAGTTCATGCTTTGGTAATGTTACATAATATTTTATGTAATATTTTATTTGTTCAGTATTTATATTATATTTCATTTATATATTTTATAAATACTTATTTTATATAATATTATTTTTATACAATATTTGGGTAAATTTTTAAAATTGTTGAGCCTATCATCAGTGTTTGAAATTCTATCTTTAAAAGCTGAGATTCTATTTTCTATGACATCCAATCTGTCGGTGATACCTTCAAGTTAATTTGTAATTTGACTGAATTTCTCTTTCATTTCTAGGAATTATGCTTGGTCTCTTTTCAGTGTTTTTTTTTTTTGTTAAAGTAATCTTTCATCAAATTATCTAATGGCACACATTCACAATATGCATTCATAAGTTCTGTGCAGAAAAGTTTAAATATGTTAAAAGTCTACTGTGCTCATAATTTATTTTCATTTCAATTATTTTCCATTGTACTCTAGTAAGAGACATGAACTATGTTATTTTATTAGAAGAACATGATGATATGCAAGAGCTTAAAGTGACAGTAAATTACAACATTTATCCAAGATTTTAATATGTAAGTCTGAATCAATTTTCCATATATTTAGTGTCTTTTCTGAAAAGGAAATATTAACTTCTCAATTTTCATGAAGTATTTGCAACTATTCAATTAGGTAACATTAAAATAGCAAATTGATAAGGTAAAGTTTTCAGAAACTCTCAAAATTTTTCTTTATTTGTTAATATTTTAAAATATATTTTACAAGATGCAGTGTTTGAGTTCTACTATAGCTCAGGACTTTAAATAATAAAAATAAATACCAAAGTTTTACCTTTATATATCTTTCTTATTATATGTATATAAATCAAGAAAATATTTTAGAATACTTAATTAGTAATTATTGTAATATCAGAAATATTAGTTCCTGATAATAAATTTGTACATGGCAAAATGATATTTTTTTCATATCTGCTATTTAGTTGTTAAATAAGATGTGTAATTAAGTATTGAAAACTCTGTCACTTGAATTAAACCCTAAAAATATAATCAAGTTATAAGAAAAAAATTTTAAAGACCAAAAGTTTTTTAATAATTTCAAACAAAATGATAAAATTTGAGAAAAATTATAAGTCTCTTCACCTATTTATGCATAAACATTTCTTGAAGGACGTTCAAGACAACTCACTAAAAGCAATAGTAACTATAGTAATTCGTATTTTTAAAATGTATCCCATATACTGGTTAAAATCTAAGAGTTTCATGAAGGGTATATTTCTTTAGTTCTCATAATATCTTCATGTTTTTTTAATTATTTCTAAGTTTTTAAGTTTGCAAGGAAAAGAGTTGCTAAAACATAAAACATGAAATTAAGCTAATTATAAAGATGGAGGGGGGAGAAGGAGAAGAAGATGTAAGGAAATGAATAGTGATTGGATATCTTGGATTTTAAAAATTGTTAGAGGGGGGCTGGAGTGGTGCAAGATGTTATGGCACTTGCCTAGCATGTGCAAGTATTCAAGTTCAAACCCCAGCACCACACACACAAAGAAATCTCAGCACCAAAAGCCACGTGAAAACTTAATAAAATTAATTCTGTTTTTCTCTCTCTTTCTCACTGTCCTTCTGTTAATAAAATTTATTACAAGGAGAATGTTAGAATGAGTAATAAAAAAAGAAATATGGTATTTTGGGGGATGATGCTATGCTCAGATAGTGAATGACAAATACATTTTGGTACCAATAATGTGATTTCTCAGATAAATTATAATTACTAGAGGACTATGCAGCATACTAGAATGCCAAACACAGATTGTATGGAAGATCTGATAGAACATGAAATTATCTGAATTATGTGAAATGTGTGAATCACATTAATATTTTCAATTCCTGTGTGAGCTATAGTATAAAAAACTTTGGGAAGTAATGGGAAAAATTGTCCATTCATCAGCATTGCTCTATCAGGCAAAAATGTAGAATATTTAGCTTTTCTTATATGAAAATATATTGATTAACATTTGTTTGTTATCTAAATGTTGTTGTCCTTTATCTTTGTATAAATTTCCAGTGCCCTGCTTTTCTACTCTCCATCAGTTATGGATGGCTACAAGTTCTTGGTTCTACTTCTAATTTTAATACTTTATCAATGCCTCCAAATACTTTAATACTCATGATTCTTTTTCAGGTAACATAAATAATTCTATTTTGTTTAAGCAGAACAAAGTTTGCAGAGAGCATTTATGTACTTTCAAAGTTATCAAAAGTCCCATGTAAGCAGATGTTAGTATGGCAGGAGGAAGTCCAGGAAGTATTCTTATCTACACAAGTTCATATCAAGAAGGTATCATCTACTTCTGGTCATCTTCTCCTTCTACAATAAGATGCCTGTGACCCCAATGTGGATACAACTATTATTTTGGCTCCAAGTCTACTATAATTTGAATTATTAAAATAGGTTACTTTTGAGCCACCTGTGTGCACTTACTCAGGTCCAGATCTAAGTTTACCTAGATGAATTTAGATACATACATTGTTTAAGTGAAGGAGCTTCACTTTTATATTTTCAGCATCTGCTTTCCAGGAAGGCACACTAGAAAAGGTTGGGGATGTATATGAATAAGTCAATCTTTTGTATCTGACAATGATCTTTAGAAATTCAAGTTATTTTCTTTATATAATGTTTTTTCAACTATAAAATTAGGTGGCTAGACTAGAAAATATCAAAGATTAATGCCAGCTATGATTCTATGAATATAAGTAGCTATAAAAACATAGTAAGACATAGTCATAGTAAGAAATTGAATAAGTCAAGGATAGCAACTACCAGAGAAATATTGAAGGCTATAAATATTAAAATATGTGTAATTATTGACTACAATTTAACTTGGTAACTTTAAAACATGAGCAAATTGATTTTTAAAAAGGAATCCATTAAGACTTTTGATAAAAATATGTGAAATTTATGCTTACTTTAGAATCTGAATTGCTAATCTAAACAAGTTCTGCCAATATTCTCTTGTGAGTCATAAGTTTAAACTCAAACAGATGCACACACACACACGCACACAACACACAAAAGAACATGTACATAGAGGCACGTAGAACTCTTTTCCTCTAAGGAATAAGAGGAAAGCAGTGGAAAAATTTAGTGTTGCTGTCCAAAAATAAATGTCTCTAATATTTGCTATAAAAATTCTATATAGCTTCATTCTATACTTATATGTATAAATTATGCATTGCAACTCTAAATCTAAATAATAATAGCATAAATAAAAAGGAAATTTGTATTGCTTTATCTAAAACAAATAATCATGATTTCAATTTGTTTACAAAGGGGAAATTGCATTTTCCTTTTTTTGCAATGAGTAGACTAACACAGATAACTATTGCTAATTAATTGTTAATAACCTGCTGGGAACATAACCAAGACAGACACAAAATTGCAAAACTAGTTATCAAGTGTGTTGAAGCAGAAATGATTTAAGGATTTTAATCATGATCCTTTGCACAAAGTATTTATTTATCTTGGCTACATAAACAAATAGTCAGTCATCAAAGAAAATAATCTAAAATTGGGCATGGCAAACATTAATTTATAAAACATAGAAATCCTTATACTGTCTTCGTTATTTTAAATTATTTTGCATGACTTCATTTCTTTGTTATAAAATTTGATAATTTTTGTAAGTTTTAATTATATCATTATTCATTTTTTCTTAATTTTGTATTATAAAAATCAGGAATCAGATTTTTAATGCATATAACATTAATGGATATATGCAGAATCATATACTATTAGAATGTTCTATAGTATATTGAAATAACATAGATTAAACAATCGAGAAAAGCCCTACCATTTTTTTCTATGTTCTGTCCTTAGATCTTTATTGTGCATCATAATTACGTTATACCTACTTTCTCCTCTTCCTTTTTTCCCACTTGTTCCAAATCATTCACTACTTATTTCTCCACTTTAATTTTCACAATTGAAATCCATGCCTTAATATTTTCCACATTGAATAATTTTATAAATTTATAATAGAATCAAGTAAAAAGAGTCCATATTACATTTTGCTACAAAGACAAACTATGACAGTTTATTTATCCACTCCTTAATTAAACTTATAATTAGTAGACATCATTATGTTTCAGGTACTGATCCAAAGACTGGGACTGGATACTGATTGTACAAATTAAGCCAAGTCCTTCTGCAGGTTTTATTTCCATGATAAACCATACTTGACACAATACCAGTCACAGATGAATGTTTTTAAGGAAAAGTAATTGTATTAATAGAACTGAGTCTGGGGAAATAAGCAATGGGTATTGCTTTTTTAAAAGCAGCTAAAGCTAAGAGGGTAGAACAAAGATGAGAGTGATAGAAGGTAAGTTGGAAAGCTATCCAAAAGCTACAACATACAAAGTTTACAAACCTTATAAGCACTTCAGTATTTAAAGTGTTGTGGGGAAGCACTGGAGAATTTTAAAAAGGAGATGAGACCATTTTATTTTCTTTTTAAATAATCTCTGCAACTGATTATGTATCTAAATGGAAAGCCAGAAGCTGTGGTAGGTGGGTAATGAAATAATCATGGAGGAGGGAGTCTGAATTCTAATTCAGGCTCTAAAGGAATCTATTAGATTCCTTATTTAAAATGTGGATGTAAAACCACCTTATCTCTGTCTTTTCCTAGGGCTGTCATGAGGATCAAATAAGATCATGGAAAACAATCATGAATGTAGAACTTCTTTGAAAACTACCAGTCACTGTTTATGCCCACACCAGTGGCAGAGAACTGGGATTAGAGTCTGGTGACTTGATTCCTAAATCTTGGGGATCTTCCAAAGGGTCTGAATGACCACAGCTACTGGAGAATCAATGCATGTCATTATGCCTCATGAAGAATGGCTCAGGATGAGCAAAGGAAGAAAGGACACATGGGGAACCCTGGTCTTTGGAAGGGATGCCTGAAGTTCTTGCTTAAGGACACTAGCAGGGCATATTCCTTGTGGTGGAGGGAAGGCAGAGGATGGGATTGGTAGACATTAAAACATGAATTAGGGTGAGAAGCATCATCATCATTTGGGGAAAAACTTTCATCCTGAGGGACATCTTAGAATGTGACTAAAGGGCTAATTGTCTGCGTCCAGCTGATGAGGTCCAGGGAAACTCTATCTTGGCAGATTGGAAACACCAGTGTTTTCTCAGAGATCACACAGCTTTCTTTTCTTTTTTGATTATAAATGGCCACTCAGTCTAACCCTTGACCCCAACCAGACTGGATATAACCCCAATCCCATTTTGACAGTCAATCTTCTTGTACTGCAATGTGAATTCATGGTGGGCTGGAGGTGCTATAGGCTGGGTGGAGTCTCTACTCATACAGCTACTCTGTACCCAGAATCCCAGAATCCACTGAACCATTTTCACTATTTCCAGAAAGAAAAAGTCATAATCCTGATAGGGCAGAGATAGGAAAGAATATAAACCCCAGCTTGGGATGTCTGGGTGGGATGTATTCTCTAGAAGAAGCTAACAATTTCCCATGATAGTAGGTGGAAAACACCAGACAGATGTGTTGTTATCTTCTCTGAGCTTCATTGGTGCCATAAAAATACCAAATGGACAAATCCCCACATCCTTCCTGCACCACACTTACAGTACAATGACCCTTGTGGGGCTGGTTTCCTCGCTGGGGGCATTTATCTGTGATTTATTGACTGGAGAGATCCCAGATACAAGATGAGGGTTCTTAGTACTATTTAGAATCCTTCAGTAATAAGAGGAAGACCTACACTGGGAACCCGTTGGCTCAGACCTGATTAGTGTGGGAATTGGAAGATAGTATGGAGAAGCCCCTGCTTAGATTAAGGTGTTGGTTTCAAATTTTAATCTAGATTGAGGAACTTGGTCAAACTGTTTTCCTAGGGTCTTATTTTATTTTTCTGGAAATCCTCTACAAAACTGGTTCACCTTGTGCTTTAAGTGAAAACTTTCAGGTTTATGGTTTTTTCAATTTTCCTTCAATGGTTCATATCAATTTAACACTCTGAATCCAGGTGAGACATGAGACAGCAAAAGACTGTACACTAAGAAATGGATAGTTAAAAGAAAATTGGCAATCAGCTTAGGGACAAAAAGTTTTAAACATAGCCATAATGAAAAATATAAAAGCAATCTTCTTTGTATCATCTTAAAACAAAAGTATTATCAAGGCAAGGAATTTATTAATCAAAATAATGACTCATCATATCTCTTATGATCATCTATATGGTAGATAATGGCTGAATGTACCTATATTTTTTCTGTATCTCCCCTGATAATTCTCAATCTTATATTCTATTTCTACAAACTTTCTCCTTCTATTTATTACTTGACACTTATTTTCCATTTTCAATGTTTTAAGCTCTTATTTCATACTTCAAATAAGCACTTAAATAATTTTCCCCTGGAACTAAGTCCTATCCTACCTTTTAGAAATAAAATATATATCAATTTTGGACAACTGCTATTTCAGACTAAGAATTAGATTTTTGTTTGTTTGTTGTTAAAGAGAGAGGAACAGTGAGAGGGAAAAAGACAGAAGCAATCTTTTATTAAGTTTTACATGTGGCTTTTATTGCTCTGAGTCTTCGTTGTTTATATGGTGCTGGGCTTTGAACTCACATCCTTGCACATGCTGGGCAAGCACCATAACCACTGATTCACTGCTCCTGCCCATAAGAATTAGTTTTTTTATACTATTTATTTTAAACATAAAATATAGTGCTAGTCTATATGATTATGCAATCAAGTGATATAAAGAGGAAAATTAAAGAGACAGATGTCTATCAAATTTCAGTGTATTGGCTATTTTGCAGAAGCAATTTTAAGTAGTTTATACCCAATATTGTCAGAATGTAAAATATACATTAAAGAATTCGTGACAAACAAAAAAAATTATTAATTATCTAGATTAATTTAGGAAACATGTAGCCATGGCAAATGTAAGTTTACTTCTAGTAACAAATGCCAAGTAAATTGTTAAGAAAGAGAAAATAGATAATCAAACTACATATTCCCATGTACTGGTTGCCATATGTAAAATAGTGAAGTAAATAGATGTGATACTTCCATCTGAGATATTATGTTCTCCTATGGGGCAAGAGTTATCAAATAGATTCATTAGATACAGTCATTGATGTTTATTGCAATATGAAAAAATATAGTGAATAATATATGAGGAAAACTACTGAGCGCTCTTTGCAAAGTACTATGCCTTTTGGTGAATCTCATATATTGAGAGTCATAGAATGTGAGGGAAAATTAGAGACATAGTTAGGGATTAGACAGTTTCCACCAAAACAAGGAAACTGTTCTGAAAGTAAGGCGTACAATTAGAAAGCATCAATTGATTATTTTGGAGCAGTCAAAGAGTTTTAAGTAATGAAAGAGTTTAGGTAAATAGGTGTTGTAAGAGGTTGGATGCACAGAACTATATTACTACAAGAGGATGAACAGAAATGTTTTAAAATGTTATGGTAGGCATGATAACCCAAGATCCTTATGGACACCAGAAAGGAAGAATGAAATGCCTGTGACTGAAGGACAGGGTGCTGAATTTTGTTTTGAGCTTTGGTCCTACATTTCACAGGAAGGCACAGCAGAGCAGCAGTTGGTTTCCTTGAGCAGGAATAATTATTCAAGGAAGCTACCGTCTTCCTTTGTGGTGGTACCTACAGATTTCATAGAAATATTTGTGTCTGAGTGAGCAGGGTAATTTTATTATTTGATTTTCTAACCACAGAATCCAAGGCAATCAACATGGAAATCAATTAGTTGTAAAATGAGAGTTCCACAGGGAAGCCAGATACAATGTCAGCAGATAAAACTCACTACATATTTTTTGCACACCAGCAATAAACTATTAAACATAATGAAAAATATTTTATTTGCAATAGCAAAAATAAATTGAAAATGTTTCTAATAATACAGTCCAAAATAAAAAATCAATATAATAACACAAAATCAACATAACATATAATACATTAATGAAGAAAAAAGATGATTTATATAAATGGTGGTACTAAAACGGATGTATTAATATACATATATACATGTTTTAAATTATATAACACTGTAAATTTAGTGAAAGCATAGTATGTCAGTTAAATTTTACCAAAAAGTTTATGAAAAAAGAGAAAAATGTTTAAAATGATTAATTCCATGTTATGCATATTTTACAATAATATTTTTAAAATAAAATATATTCTGACAAAATTTGTGTTGCCAGCAAATCTGCTTTCCAAGAAATGTTAAAAGAATTTTTTTCAGAGAAATATTGTGGCACAGGTCAGAAATGTGGGTTTACTTAAACAAAGGAAAAGCATCACAGAAAGAGAAACTGAATGCAAAAGAAACCACATTATTTTTGCATTTTTTAAAAATTTTGTTATTAAAGAGCTGAGTTACTCTACAATCATAAATGCATATAAAGTAACAATATAATATTCATCTTTTCGTAAACAAGAATTATCCCAACATCGCCCACACCCCAGTCTCTTGATTTTTTATATTTTACCTATACAAGAATATAAATGTTTATATTGTGAATTTTCCAGCATTAAATAATTGCACACACATTATTTCAATTCTCAGGGGGGTAGAGAGTATGCTACATTATTCCTTGTCTCTTTAGATCCCTCCCTATCCTTCCTCCCTCTCCCCTGCCCCCAAATATCCAAAATTTACTAAGAACTTAAAAAACTAAACAGCAAAAATACAAACATTCCAATCAATAAATGGGCCAGAGTGCTAAATAGAAACTTCTCAATAGAGGATATTGAGCAAGCCTATGAATACATGAGAAAATGTTCTAAATTACTAATAATTAGAGAAATGAAAACTAAAACTACATTAAGATTTTACCTCTCTCTTGTCAGATTAGCAAAAATGAAGAATATAAACAGTAACAGATGCTGGAGAGATTGCAGGGAGATAGGAACACTAACACACTTTTGGTGGAACTGCAGACTGGTATAGCCACTCTGGAAAGCAGTGTGATGACTGTTCAAAAAATTAGAGATGGATCCATCAGAGGATCCAAGTATCCCTCTTCTGGGTATTTTCTTAGTGCAGTAAAATCAGCACATTACAGGAACACAGCAAAATCTATGTTCATAGCAGCTCAATTTTAATAGCTAAATTATAGAACCAACCCAGATGTCCCTTCTGAATGAATGAATCCAAAAGCTGTGGTATATATATACCATGGAATTTTTTTTTTAATTTTTTATTTTTGAACAACCTTACAAGATTTTAACAAAATAATATAAAATGTGTATATATTCTGGATATTGCAATTATCCCCAGGAGTGCCCCCCC
>PVKS010052691.1:0-10673 GCA_004027875.1 Aplodontia rufa
GGTAAAGATCGCCTGTCATCGTGAATCTCATCAACATGTGCATCAGTGAGTCATTAAACTAAAAAAAAAACCAAAAAAACACTTTTTAGTAAATATTGGAACGACCAGTAGAGTAGAGGGAAGAACAGGGTGGTGGTGGGGGAGGGGAATACTGGGGACTGAATTAGAATAAGTGATACTACATGTTTTCCATAAAAATGTCAATGTTTGTCCTATTGTCAAGTATAAATAGAAAGAACAGGGGGAGGGAAGAAGTCAGAGCAAGGGGAAATACTGGGAGCTGGGTTAAAACAAGGTACATGCCAAGCTTTTATGTTATTGTATATCACATATATATCTATATATGTATATATATATCTCCAAGCTTTGACATTATTGTATATCCTATTGTTATATATATATGCCATTGTAAAATCTTATGCCATGTATACCTAAAAAAAAAAACCAACAGAAACAACTTCCTCTGAACGTGGACCCAGAGGACACGTTTGTCAAGTGAGGGAGGTGGTCAGCTCAGCCATCGCTGGAGATAGTTCAACCCAAACATAGTCACAGTCACTGGACTGTGGAGTACAGGGGACGCATGAGATCTAAGGCTGGGGCTCGCTCTGGAAGGGGCCAGAGTCGTGGGCACAGCCGAGTCTGGACTGCAAATAAGCCTTGATTTCATCAAGCTGTGCTCTGGGGGTGCCCTCGTAGACGGTGGCAGGGGCTGAAACTGGTGGGTGGCATCTATTTGCTGCTGCCGGGAAAACAGGAATATTTTGGTTCTTAGGAGTTGCCCTCTGCCACTTGAGGACCGGTCCTTATCCCCCATCTTTCCTGGCATCCTCTCCACTCCTCCAAGTTCTGGTTTGGGGCTCACCTGGCATTGCACCTGGAGGTACCTTGGAGCTAGCCAGGGCAGGCTTTGGGCTCCAGGAACCAGGGCTGGACACACAGAGATCTCACCACTGTGTATTTCTGACACACTCCCGGGTGTGCAGGTCAGCAGAGTTTGTCCTGAGCCAGGTTTTCAAGACTAATTTTCTCTGGATGCCCCAACAGCGTTTGTGTTGTGAGCATCAGGCACATCAAGGTGCAGAGATCCTGGGGGACCTGGCCAGCTGACCGCTCTCTATGACCTCTCTGCATTTCAACCTCCCACCCTCCCTTCCTACTGGAATGTCCCTACAATGTCACATGCTATTAGAGGTGGGCTCCTGTAAACCCTCCCATGTCCCCAGCACCCTCTGAACTCTTTAGCCTGGCATATGAGGCCCCTTACAATTTGGGCTCTTCTCTCTGGTTTGATCTCTTCCTCATTTCCTTGCCATGAACTGAACTAATTTTCTGTATCATCTCAGGCTCTTCCATCTTCCGGACCTTGGCGAATGCTGTTGTCTCTATATGTTGTGACCTAACCACTCCCTGCCTCCATACTTTGCTTTGCCCAGTGAACTCCTATTCATCCGTTAAAACCCGACTCAGGCAGTACTGAGAATCTTCTACTCATTCCTCCTGGAGGTGCATCTCAGTCTCTGAAGTTATGCTGTATTTTATTCTGATCTTTTTTCTGTCTCCTTCCACCACTTTTGTGACAATATATATCCTTGGGTCAGTGACAAGAACTCATGTCTGCCTCAGTACCCAGTCCAGTGCCTCAATGAAACTCAAGCTTTTGAAAGAGCTTACTATAAAATCTGGTATGCTGCACTCTTCACAAGCATGATCTCATTTAATCCCTATACCTAAGGCAAGTGGTTGTACAAAACAGGCCCACATCGCTTATTTGCATTATACAGAAGAGGAAACTGAGGCCCAGAGAGCTCAAGTTAACTTTCCCACATTATTAAGCGGCTCAGCAAGAATGTAGACCACACCT
Source organism: Aplodontia rufa (assembly GCA_004027875.1). NCBI lineage: Eukaryota > Metazoa > Chordata > Mammalia > Rodentia > Aplodontiidae > Aplodontia > Aplodontia rufa. Next base: position 1,865 of record PVKS010052691.1, read on the forward strand.
GTGTCACTTCACAGCCTGTGCTCCATTTTTTATTTATGGGAAATTTCAAATATATATAACAATATATTTCGTTAGAGGGAGGCTAGACTAACAATCCCCAGTTCTGTGCTTCAGCAGTTGAAGTCTCATGTCTAATTTTTTTATTCAGAAATTTATTTGTTGAACAATCAAACAAGCTTCTAATGAAATTATATATATATATGTATATATATATATAAATTCTGAAAATTAGATTTACCCCAAGAACCCCCTCCAATTACCCACACTTATCCCTTGCCCCCCCAGTACATCTCTACAAATACCTTAGGTTGTATGACATCACACCATATCCAGATTTAAAACATCATAATAGTCCTCCTTTCTCAGTGGCCTGGGTCTAGCTCCAGCCTCCACAGATGAGTGGAGACATTCGACCCTTGGTTCCCTGGGTTATGCTGATTTCACTCAGCACAATTTCTTCCATAGCCATACATTTACCTTCAAAGGCTGCAATATCACTGTTTCTAATTGCTGGGTAAAACTCCATGGTGTATATGTACCACATCATGTCTAATTTTTAAAATATCCTATTTTTACCCCCATCTCAGGGATTATTATGCACCTATTACTTGAAATATCTAGTCATTTCAGTAATCCTTGCTCTATTTTCTTGGTTTTGAATTTTAATTTAAAAATTATCAAAATAGGGGCTGGAGCGGTGGCTCAGCAGTTGGAGGGCTTGCCTGGCATGCCCAAGGACCTGGGTTCAAACCCCAGCACCACATACACAACTAAGTGTTGGAGAAATAAAGGTCAGATGAAAAAATAAATAAAATTGTTTCTCTCTTTCCCTCTCTTAAAAAAATTATCAAAATAACACCTATGCTTGATTTAAAAAATTCAACAGCATTGAAGATCTATAAAAACATTTCGCCGTCACACTGGCTTCTCACCACAATCTGCTTCTAGCAGTTTATTTTTCTTTTGTCCAGAGCCAACCCCGGGTTTCCGCATCTTTCTGACTGCAGAGTTCGCAGCCAGTGAGTGAAGGATGCCGCTCACTCACACTCCACGCCCCTTCCTTTCTATTGGTTGACCTGGTGACCTTAAGTAATAAAGCTCTATATCTTCTTGTATCAATTATAGAGAGTTTCTTTTTCATATTCTTTTACTACCACAGATGCTTTATTTTCTTTTTTTTTTTTAAGAGAAAAGTCTTTTTTTTTTTAAGAAAGAGGGAACAGTGAGAGAGAGGGAAAGAGGGAAGCAATTTTTATTTAGTTTTTCATGTGACTTTCATTCCTCAGACACTTCATAGCGTATGTGGTGCTGGGTTTCGAACTCGCATCTTCGCGCTTGCCGGGCAAGCGCTGTAACCACTGAGCCACCGCTCCAGCCACGTGATGTTTTATTTTCTAAGGTCAAAAGGGAAGACAAAAAAAAAAAAAACCCAGTTTAATTACTAAACTGCTGAACTGCACCTGCGTGAACTATATATAGTCCTTTCTGCTAAGAATTAGGAGGTAGGGGCCCTGGCTGTGGGAAGCTCTGGGCAGATAGCCAAATTGTTCTTTTCCTTCTCAGCTGAGCATCCTCCGGCCTGCAGGACCAGGCCAACTCTATGACAGTTTCCTGGTGCTCCTTCAGGGCAGGCCTTTACCTGCCAGGTTGCAACTGAAATGCTCACATTAAACAGCTCTGTTCCTCCTCTTGTAAAATGGGTCAGCTTTATCTCAACCAGTCCCAGGTGCATACCCATCCCTAGCAGATATTTGTCAAATCAGTGAATAAGTGAAATACGTTGAAAGAGCCAAGATCTGAAACAATGAGAAACCAATTGGAAAGTCATCAGATTGGCAAACTTTTTAAAGGCTGAAACACCAAGAGAAATGAGAACACGAAGGAGGCTGAGCTCCCACGTGTTGTTTCTGCGAGGGTACATTTATTTGTCAAGCCATCCAGCGATGCCAAATCCAAGCTGGAGACTCCTGTGATACCAGGTTACTCGAGAGGCTGAGGAAGGAGGATCATCAGTTTGAGGCCAGTCTGGGCAATTAAGTGAGACCCTGCCCCAAAATAAAATTCAGAAAAAAAATCTTCTGAATTTTTAATTTATGTTTTCCAAAACAAAATTAAAGTGGTTGGGGATACGGCTTAAGAGGTAGAATACTCCTGGGTTCAAGCCCTAGCACTGCAGAAAAAAATTAAAAAGAAAAGAAAAGAAAAGCTGTTGTTTCTCTCTCTCACCTAGAGCAGGGTCAGAAGGCTTTCTCTCTAGGGCCACATCAGCTGCCCTTCCAACGACAAAACAGCTGCAGAGAATTTGTACAAGAACGGGCATGGCTGTGTTCCAATAAAATGTTATTTAGAAAAACAGGTACTTAGTGGAATTTGGCACCCTCTAACCTAGAGACACTAAGCGATAAGTGCACGAGAAAGAAAGTCTACGCCCCCGCCTGCGTGGGATACTGAGAACTGCAAGCAACCAACTCCATCAGCAGAAAAATTCATAACTTATGTTTTTTTTTAAAAGAGAGAGAGGGATGGTGAGAGAGAGAGAGACAGAGAGAGAGAGAGAAAGAATCAATTTTATTTAGTTTTTATGTGGTCTTTGTTGCTCCAACACTTTGTTGTGTATGCGATGCTGGGGTTCGAACCTGCGTCCTTGTGCATGCCAGGCAGGCGCTGAAACCGCTGAGCCACCACTCCAGCCTCATAACCTATGTTACGTGTACAATGCGATGATACAACTATCAACATGGAGGAAACTCAGAAGCAGAAAGAGTGAAGAAAGCAAGTTGTAGATGAAACATCATACTATGGTCAATTTTGTGGGTCATTGTTGCTGGGCCATGGTGCCTAGATATTTGGTGGATCATTCTTTTAGATGTTTCTTGTGAGCTTTTTTGGATGACAGTAACATTCACATCAGTAGACTTCGAGTAAAGGAAATGACCCTCCATAAATGTGGGTGGGTCTCATCCAATCAGTTGCAGGATTGAGGAGAGTAGAGACTGAGGTTCCCTGGGAAAACTGGAATTACCAGCAGACAGCTTTCAGACTGGAAGTGAATTGTAACATTAGTTCTTTCCTGGGCTTCCAATCTATTGAAACCTTGATCTTGTGAAGCAATTCCTTAAAATCAATTCATCTATCTATCTATCTATCTATCATCTATCTATCTACCTACACATACTCCATTGGTTCTGTTTCTGTGAAGCGCTCAGACTCATACATAGCAAATATAATTTAATTTAAACTTTCAAATCACACAAAACAGTCCTATAAGGTGTTTATACACATTTATTGTGAAACTGGAACATCCATGAGAATGATAGGCGCCAAACTGAGAGCAAGAGGGATCTCCGGGAGCAGAGCTGGATCAGGGTACAGCACAGAGGGATTGCAGTTGTCTCTAAAACCTTTCATTTCAGATTAAAATGAAGTCTGGGGCATAGGATGCTAAGAACTGACAACGCTGAGTGTCGGGAGCATGTTTTATATATTCAGAATAATTCAGGAGGAAAAAAACGAAAAACAAGACCACAAAAGCAAAATCAACCAGAAAAAAACCCAGCAGTTTGCGATAGAGGGAGAGAGACTGGCCGGGGCAGGTTTGACAGGGCGGCAGGTCAGAACCCGTAGGAAGTGAGTAGAGGCAGCCGGGGGAGGCTGCTAAGGTCTCCGCAGTGAAGGCCGGTGGGATTCAGCCGGGAGCGGGAGCCGGGAGCGGGAGGCTGGGCGGCTGCCTAGGTGCAGGCAGTGGTCGGGTCAGGTCATGGGGACACTGTCACAGTCACCCCCTGGAGGTGGACCTGCAGAAACCATTGTCTCCGATTTGCCTCTTGACAAGATGTTTCCTGGGTGCTCGCCAACGTCAGAGGAATTTATGTCTGCAGAAATGTGCTCAGGACTTGTTGAGGCTTATTCAGGTGTGGCTGCTAGAGCAGATACTGTCACGCTCCGACAGATCCTCTAGGTTCTCCTCCTCCTCCTCCTCCTCCTCTTCTTCTTCTTCTTCTGCTTTATTTAGTTTTTCATGTGTGCTTTTGTTGCTCCGAGGTTTCGCTGGGATTTGAACTCAGGTACTTGCACATGCCAGGCAAGCGCCGTAACCGCTGAGCCACCACTCCAGCCCCTCTTCTTTTTTTTTTTTTTTTTTGGTGTGTCCCCAGGTTCCATGTCTTTTCACTTCCCATAGCCAGTACTTGTGGGTCTTTCTGGAGCAGCACCTCCAGGCCTCCAGAGTCCACATTTAAGTTCCATATGGTGGACAACTGTGGGAACAGGAAGGCCCAGCACCTTCACTTGGGGTCACAGTGGCACGAGACTGAAGCCAGGACTTGGGGGTGCCTCTCCTCCTCATCCTTTCCCACTCCCTGCAGGCCCCTCCGGAGCACTTCCACAGTGCAGAGCTTGCTAAAGCGTGGTAGACTTGGGTTCTGCTTCTTGGGAATTGCATCCTAAGACGGGTTTTCTTCTCTGCCTTGTGCTTCTCCTCCTGGAAACTGTCAGGAGCACCAGCTATTTTGAGTCTTAGTCTGCAGTGCACCTGGGCACACAGGTTCTGGAATCAGAATACCTAAGTTTAAAGTCTTGTCTCTAACTCTTCCTAGCTGTGGGACCTTGGAAAAAATATTTAATTGTTCTGTGGCTCAGTTTCCTCATTTGTATTAAAAAGTGGGTAATGAAAGTCATGGTGGCCTCATAGGGTTATGAGGTTTAAGGAGTGCAGATGTACAAAATCCTCAGAATAAATTCTAGTATATAGTAAGTGCTCAATAAATCTTAGTTTTCTTTTTTCTTTTTCTTTTCTTAGAGAGAGAGCGAGTGAGTGAATCAGTTTTTATTGAGTTTTTCATGTGGTTTTCTTTGCTCTGACACTTAGTTGTGTACATGGGTGCTGGGGTTTGAACCTGTGTACTTGCGCATGACAGGCAAGTGCTGTAACCGCCGAGCCACAGCTCCAGCCCTAAATCTTGGTTTTCTTAACATTCACTGGAACTAAGGGTCACATATGAGCAATCAAAAAAAGAAATGTTTTACCCACGAGGCTAGGTTTTCAAATCCAGCCTAATTTAATGCAGGGGACAAAATGTTCTCTGCTGAGCAGACATATAACCTCATTGTATTCTGATAGAACCAGAATGGAGAGTTTTGTAGATGGCTGGCAGGGTGGATGTGGTTTATCTTCTGTTGAAACAATTAGAAGAATCCTCACCTTTCCTCTGCCTGAGACTCTGTCCCATCCTCCAATCTAAATTGACAGAAAAGCATCGAGATAACTAGTTGTGGTAGTGCACAGCTGTAATCCCAGTGACCTGGGAGGCTGAGGCAGGAGGATTGCAAGTTAGAGGCCAACCTCAGCAATTTAGTGAGGTCCTCAACAACTTAGCAAGACTCTGTCTCAAAATGAAAAATAAAAAGGGCTGGGGATGTTGCTCAGTGGTAAAGCACACCGGGGTTCAATCCCTGGCACACATACACACATGCCCCAAAACGCAGGAAGATGTTGTTTTGGGGTTGTAGGTCAGGGAATGAGATTCTGGTAGGTGGAAGATTAGGAAGGGCAGAGGAATGTTTCCTCAATTTTGTGCAAACACCAGAGACAAAAACGATAAAAGACTCAAAGTATAAGATTGGATTGAGAAACCAAAGTTCAAATCCTGGCTGTGTTTTTCACCAGATATTATATTTCTCATCCCTGAGCCTCAGTTTCCCTATCTGTAAGAAGGAAGTAACTGCTCCTGTTCTGCTTAGACACACAGAGGCTGTGAGGATCTAGGGGACAAGGCAGAGAGAAGGAGCCAGGTTCCCTGGAGTTCCATGCGCACTGGCAAAGCAAGGTGTTAGGAGAACGCAGCGACTGCATTGTCAAGACCCCCAGAGACCCTGGGAAGGACAGTCTCAGAGTGTGTAAGGCCCCCAGCAGCCGGACTTTTCTCCAGCACTTGGACAAACTATTGCTTCTTTGGTCGAACTACCGATGGGACAGTTGGCTTCAAGGAGGAGTCCTGTTATCCAGAAAGTTCCCGTCTGGAGACAGCGGCCTCTGGCTCAGCGTGGCGTGACCCGCCCACCACGAGGGGTGTGTGGGAACCCAGCCTGTCTGGAGGGAGGCAGGTGCAGCCTTCCAGCTCCTGAAGGGCACAGGGCATCTGCTCCCAGCGCCTGCACCACGCAGCTGCTGTCCCTCGTCTTGCCCAGGCTCTCTGGAGCCCCTAGGATGAGGCGCACAGAGCAGAAAGCCAGAGCTGGGCTGCGGCGCTGCTCCCACTCTGCAGAACTCTCCACCTCTGCTTCAGGCTCCACCGCTGGGGAACCGAACAGTGTCTCCCAATGCAAAGGGCTCTTAGAGATCGCGAAGGACAGAGACCAAGGCGGAGGCTTGCGAGCTCATGCCAGGTGCTGGTCCAGCTGCAGGGGCACAAGAGAAACCACTGGCTCTGATTCAGACAGATGGGGCTCAAACCCCATCTTCCTCACTCCAGCATCCTGTGATGTTCTGGAAGGCTCCCTATTCATAGAATGGGTTTCTGTATTAGTCAGCTCTCATCACTGTGACCAAAATGCCTGGCAAGAACAACTTAGAGGAGGAAAAATTTATTTTGGGCTCATAGATTCAGAGGTTCAATTCCTGGTCTGCTGACTCCATGGCTCTGGGCCCAAGTGAGCTAGATCATCCGTAGTGGTGGAAACGCACGGTGGGGAACAGCTGTTCCACTCATGGAATTCGGAAAGGAGGGAGAGGGAGAAGCGGGAGGAGAGTGTGCAAGGGCCAGGGAGACAAGCTATAAGCCCTCCAAGGTCACCTTCTTCCTGCAGCCACGCCCCACCTGCCTACAGTAATCCATTTAAATTGCCAATCCGTCAAATAGACTAGCTAGGGATTAGGTTAGTGCTCTCACAATCTAATCATTTCACCTGTGATCATTCCTGCATCGTCTGTCACATGAGCTTTTGGGGGTTTACCTCATACCCAAACTGTAACAATGGGGCTCAGAAAACTTTCTCCCCTGATTGCAAGATGATTCAAAGAGTTGTACGTGTAGCAGGAAGTTCAGTGGCTTGAGCTGAGACTGGAAGTCACTGCCCTCCTCTTACAGTGACCCCTCCTGGAGAGCAGACGTGGCGCCTGTGACAGGGAGGCTTGCTAGGGTCCTTTGAAAGGGCAGCCAGCAAGGTGAGGGCACATCAGCCGCTCACCCTGCCAGGGGCAGAAGTGGGAGGATCATTCGAGGTGGGTTAAAGGAGGGGCGTGTACTTGCAGATGGTGCAGCAGAGATGTCTCAGAAGAATTCAGAAAGGCGTCCTCAAGAGAAGGACTCTTATTTAAAATGAGCCAGACCCAGACACTGCATCTGCCAAGGAAGAACTTGCCTGCCCTCTTATCTGCTCCTTTCTTTCTGTTTAGACTTTAGTTGGGTTAAAGATAGCAAAGGACAGGGAAGTGAGAGTGAGGAGAACATCAAGAAAGAGGGATAGCAGGCTGGAGCTGTGGCTCGGCGGTTACTGAGCTTGCCTGGCATGCGCAAGGACCCGGGTTCAAACCCCAGCACCATGCACACAACTCCGTGTTGGAGCAATGAAGACCAGATGAAAAAGTAAATAAAGCTGATTCCCTCTTTCTGTCCTTCTCTTAAGAAAAAAAACAAAAACAAAAGGAATAGGGCTGATCTCACCCCTGCCCAGGCACTGGGCCCTATGGTCTGATGTATTGAAGGAGATATTGAACAGACATTCTATTTACTGAATTGTGTTTTGTGACTTAAAGTGAGAATAGAATTTTTAGTTACCTACTCTTGCTCAGAAAAATCATGGGATGGTTTTAATCCAGGATTAGGGTGCAGGAACTGCCTCCTTCTAAGCAGGCTGGATGGAGCTGGGAGAGGTCCCTATCAAACCAAAGCTGATTTTATAACTGCCTCTAGGGTCCTTCCTGTGTGATGTACGTTGACATCCACACGCCCTGCACTGTGCTGGCGTGTCGCAGCTGCAGGTGCTCAACAGGGCTGGACCACCGTGTGCATCTGTTAACTCATCCTCCTCCTTAAACCCCTACAACCTAGTCTGAGAATCTTGATACTTTAATATTTGAATCTCATAGGACCTGTTGTATGGAAGACCCGCTTCAGTGCCATATAAGTGAACAGAATAAAAGCAGATTGTGTGCCAGCCCCATATCATGACAAATGCCATCCCATCGGTGCTGCTGGTGTGGGCGGAGGCAGGGCCAATTCATGTGACACTAATTATGCACACTTGCTGAGACATGATGGCCTTGCTCTGATGCTGACAAAGCCTTTCCCGCTCCTATGATTTCCCTTTAAGCTTCAAAAGCCTCAAAAGGACCGCAGTGTGATTATCCCTTTCCTTTGCAGAGGAGGAAGCTGATGGTGGGAGAGATTAGGAACCTGGCCAAAGTATGTTGATGAACTGAGACTGGAACTCAGCACCCTTGACTCTAAAATCCATTTCTGTTCTCAACCTCCAAAGCAAACAAAATGCAGATGAAAAAGCGAAGAAGGAAGGGGAATTCCTCTGTCACTAATAGCAGCAGCAGAGAATAGGGACAGATGTAAAATCTCAGGGAAAAATGAAATTTTATGGTTGATTTACAAGCCTCAGGAAATTGGGAGCTGTCATTGAAATTCTGACACGAACAGCGCGAATGCAGGGCGTTGTGAATTGTGTGGCTGCCCTCCCAAGATCAAGGAGGCTCTGGCAGTGAGAAGATGATTATAGGAATCCAGGACTTGACACAAATAACATTCTTTTCAGGGAAGGGATGAAGGGCAAGCTAGGAATGCAAGACCATTCCAGGAACGGC